>JARFIX010000608.1:0-19206 GCA_036346125.1 Lycocerus yunnanus | reverse complement strand
AAATCTACCAAGAGGAGGGGAGGTAAAGTTTAAAGAAAACACCTCACGTGTTTTGGACGTCCCTAATAGAATTGAGCTGACCGCAAAAGTGGTCTCAGGTAATGACCTTGGATGTGACCTTGAAAAGTAATGAGGGTGTACACTCAATTATTCACTACTACGCTATTTCTCCTGCTAGTAGTGAATAATTAAAACTTTATGGAAAACTTACATAAATAAACGAACTCGATAAACAAAATACAAAAATCAAGAGGTGCATGCTCATAATTGAAAATTGTTATAATTAAAGGTTTTACCGTTCAAATCGCAATTAATTACAAACATCATTTAAATTCCACTTTTTCCAATTTATATCTTCGACACAGTTTAAGTTTAATGGCCATTTAAAATCAATGATCATTAATTTAATGTTATTGACACATATCAAATTTTTAAATTGTCGTTCAAGGTTTACCACAACCGCATTCTTGCTAAAACTTGTTATAAAAGTTATATTTTTAAGTAAAATATGTGGTTGAACAGTTTTGGGAAATCCACCAGCGTCACCAGCCATATCCAAACCCTCGGAGACAGATTGTTTCTTCGGTAAAGGAAAATAAATTTGTAAATTTCTCAAATTGTATCTACAAAAGTACCTAATGATCTTTTTTAATCATTGCGAAAATTACTTCTCGGAATTTTCTCTACATAAGCGAACTTCCAAATTTGGGGGAAAAGGGGAAAATTTTTTTAAAAAAAAAAAATTTTTTTTTTTTTAAAAATTTTAAAAAAAATTTTAAAAAAATTTTTTTTTTTAAAAAATTAAGGGGGGGTTTAAAATTTTTTTTTTTTCCCGGGGGAAAATTTTTTTTTTTTTTAAAAAATTTAAAATTTCAAAAACAAAAAAAATTTTTTGGGGGCCCCCCAAAAATTTTTTTTTTAAAAAAAATTTTTAAAAAAAAAATTTTTTTTAAAAATTTTTTTTTAATTTTTTTTTAAATTTTTTTAAAAAAAAAAAAAAGTTTAAAAAAAAAAAATTTTTTTTAAAAAATTTTTTTTCCCCGTTTTTTTTTTCCAAAAATTTTTTAAAAATTTTTTTTAAGGGTTTTTTTTTTTTTTTTTTTTGGTTTTTTTTTTTAAAAAAAAAAATTTTTTTTTTTTAAAAAATTTAATTTTTTTAAAAATTTTTTGGGTTTTTTTTAAAAATTTCCCCCAAAAAAAAAAAAAATTTGTTTTTTTTGGGAAAAAAACCTTTTTTTTTTAAAAAAAAAAAAAAAAGGTTTTTTAAAATTAAAAAATTTTTTAAAAAAATTTTTTTTAAAACCCTTTTTTTTTCCCTTTTTTTTTTTTAAATTTTTTTTTCAAAAATTTTTTTAAAAAAAAAAAATTTTTTTCCCAAAAAAAATTTTTTTTTTTTTTTAAAAATTTAAGTTTTTTTTTTTTTTTGGGGGGGGTTTTTCCCCAAAAATATAATAAAAAATAAATTTGTAATCAAGATTTAGATAAGCAGGAACCTACTTTGATTTTTCAATAAAACAAAATATAAAGTAAAGATTTAAAACTTACCAAATAATTTGCAAAAAAGATAAAAGTTTTGTAACAAATTCCGTATCTCCTGTTATCTTGCGGTCACTTTATTTTTTTTAATCATATTTATATGAATGTTTATATTTTATGTAAATTATTGTTATGACCTTTTATAGATATATTCGAAGATGGTTTTCGTTTATTTAAGTTTCCTGTCTTTGTGTTGTCATTAGCAGACGGATTTCTATGCACTAAAAATATTTAAAAAATAAATTTATAATCAAGATTTAGATAAGCAGATCACGATTTTAATTACAGAAAATGTAAAAAATTAATATTAAGATCTTATTTTGTTTTTATTTAAATATCTGCAATATTTAAATAATCCCAAATTTGTTTTTTAAACCAAATTTTTTTATAAGGGATTCAGGAATTTTAAATTAAAAAAAAAGTTTGCTTCATGATTTTCCCATTTAAATTTGAGAAAACAAAACCAAGTTTATTAAAATTTTTGAGTTTTTAAGTTTTTTAGTGAAAGTGATATATCGTAGAGTATCGTTTTCGTTGCTTATTAGTCAATCAATAAATTGTTTCACCCAAAATTTGGTCTTGGACAAAGACGAAAAGTTTGCCTCATGGGAAAATTTGAATAAATTTATTTTTTTGTCACCTCACGATCCAAAATTTACCATTTTTAAAATTAATATTAGGTACTATAATTATATGGATGGCCGAAATTAAAAAGGGAAAAAATTTTTTAAAGGGGTTTCGTCCCCTTCATCAAAGTGAAAGTGCACAAAATTTTCCCAAAATAAATTTTTAATAAATTGAAATACATAAAAATTCCCAAATTTTATCAATTTTAAGTTTTTAGAAATTTTAAATTTGTTTTAATTTCGAAAAATTCGCAGAAAAATCAAACAGATAATAAAAATTTTTATCCCTAATCATTTTATAATTATTATAAAAAAGCTAAAAAGCTTTCCATTTGTTTATGAAATTTTGGACAAAAACCTACCAAGATAATTTGTTTATAAGGGAAAAACAAAAAATAAAAAATTTTGAACTTGTATAAATTTTATGTTTAAATAAATGGCAATTTACAGGTGGGGGAAAAAAGTATCGCGTTAATCGTCGTCACTACTTTCTTCCTTTTTTCTCCTCTCGTCACCAAATGATAAGTTTCGCTTCGGGGCAAATTTTCCCTAATGTTGGCCAAACAGCCAGCCGCAGCTTCTTGCAATTTTTTTCTTCCGAAGACACGGACCGTAACAAAAACACAACCACTCCGCTTTCCCATGGTTATGCAGTTGAACGGTTTTTTGGATAAAAATACAGACCAATGGGTTGTTCGGAACGGGGTTGCTAGAAGACATGTAATTGACCAATGGGGTAATTGCCCCAAAAAATAAAGTTAAAAAAATTTTTAAAAACGAATGCGATTTTAAAACTTTAAAATCTGCCCTTTCCCAAAAATTTTTGCAGTTGGATCCCCACGAACAGCAATACGAAATCGCAGATGCTAAATTTTCTTGAAATTTAATTTCGGTGTTGATTAAATTAACCAAGGGGGAACCACCCCATGATCCGTGATTTTTCCCCAAAATTTTTCCCCTATCCTGCGCAATCGTCGAAATGGCCGCAAAAACGCTCGACGGTACATGCGTATCGTTTGATTTCAAAAAAGTTACGTTTAAATTTCCCAAACCACCAAAAAAACATCTCACCATTTCGCCCGAATCCAGAGCGTTTTGAACGAAAACCCCAAACACCAAGCCGCACTACAAACCCTTTGAAATAATCTTTTCGTTAAAGTTTTCGGCTGATGATTATAAAAGTTATCATCTCACTTTAACAGAATCGTTCTTAAGCAATGACCAAACGAGCCTAACTCCATAAAATTCTTCAATTAATCGCATTGAATCTTTTTCCCTTCGCACACTCTTTGAGCACTTTTGCCACGTTTTCCAACAACGGGGGATAAGTGAAATTAAACAAATTAACAAGATGGAATTCCTAGCTCGTCTCAAACTTTCCGTGTTATGTGGAAACTTTGCATTCGGAAAATTGCTCAACTACGTTACTCAAAACTATCGAACTTTCGGCAACGTTTTCCAAAAGCGAAACTAAAACTTATCAGTTTTGTTAATTTAAATTTTCCAAGATTTCATTATTTACATTCACCGTTCTCAAGTTGATCGTATCGTTTACGTTCTCATCGCTAATTGCATTTTTCCATATGGCACCAGTTACAGCTGCAATCAGTGCCGTGTCTTCTCGAGCTTTGGATCCCTCGCCATTGCGACCAAAGGATCCAAACCGCCAGCCCCCGAACTTGATCTCTGGTCAATTCATTTTCCACACCAAAAAATCGTTTCCGCACAGTATCGCCGAAATTGAGGATAATCCTTAAAATAAATCCATTTAATTCGGAAAAAAAAAGAAACCATTTACCTGTGCAGATAAATGGGGACGATATCTTTAATCATTCCACCCGTTTAAATTTTGCCAACCGATAGCCAGGATCGACAGCGCAATTGGCAGTTTTTCCCCCGTCGGAATTATTACGTCCATGTGAATGGATCTTCAAAACATGGTTTCCCCAAATAAAAAAAAGGCTACCAACACTCACCTCAAGTTTCGCCAAAAAAAGGCACCGCACCTTTCCTCATCATCTCTGCACTTTTTTCAAACCCAACCGATTTTAAAATTTTTGGAAGTTTTTTAATATTGACATCTTTTTCATCATCGGTCAACTCATCCCAATTCGTTTGAAACATTTCTTTAACGTCTAACAAGTCTACCAATTTAGGAATTCCCTCGCATTTGCGAACGTTTTTTCCCGCTTTCCTAATTTGAGCCACGTTATAAATAGTTTCCGCCACCAAAATTTGCAAATCTTTAGCTGGATCGCTCAAATTTCGCACAAGAAGATCGATCCCACCCATATCGGCAAATGCATCGTCGTATTTCGATGCTCTTGGATAGTTCACATAAAACACCAACGATCCGAGTTTGCACTTAATGTCCTTAGTTTGTAACAAATTTATGAGCAGTTCGAGACCACCGATATCCTAGAAGTCAAATTTTAGAAAAACTACAACCTTACAAAATACCATGGAGAAGATACTTGGATGGCCAACTGTTTAAATTTTTGTCAGATCGTGATCTTTTAAAAACACAGCGCAACCACGGGGCCGTTTGATTTCCAGTTTTCATATATTTGACCAATTTTGAATGTGCCAATATTCGGGAGGAGTTCCAGTTTTGGGGTAACCCCCTTCGATTTTTTTTCATCGGAAGACGATCTACATGTGAACAAACCTGATAAGATAAAGCATAATCGATTTTAGCAAAATTACTCTGGAATAGTGGAATTTTCACTATCGATGGTTCTTCTACTATAATTTCTCTCGGCCCGGGGTGGACGAAACTCTGACGATTCGCTATCAAAAGACATATCTTATCTGAAATTATAAATTTGTCAAATAGTAAATGACAATTGGATTTTTTTTATTTTATGATTGTTTCGCTCGAAAAAAATTGCACTTAAAAAAAAAACCATAAATTTATATTGCATAATTTCGATGCAAAAATTAGATTAATAATTTACCAAGGTGCTTCCTCGCTTGCTAATATTTAAATACCAATTAAAATTATTTAACTCAATGAATGCATTTATTATTATTTCTCGTTAATTGTTGAATAAACATCGAACTAATTATATAGCTAAAATCTTGTTCAAACAATAATAAATATAATATCGACAGAAAACCGTCTTTTCTTAAAAATATTTTAGCAATTCGTGACGTCACATGGGGATTTCTCCTTATCTCCGACTTACCAACGGCTGGAAAATATAAATCCCTGACTTACCAACTGGAAGGAAAATACTATCAACCCTTCGTGGCATCAATTAAAAGTTTTTTTTTAATTGCGATTTTCTGAATCTTATATTCTCGGAGATGAGTGTGTCGTAAAAATGTTGGAGACTGTTCAAATTAGGAAAGACTCTGGAGACTATTCGCGCAAAAAAAGAAGAGCCGGGAGGCTTTCCGGCTCTTGTTTGTTCTTCTGTTCTGCTTTTATGCTCTCTCTAAGCAAAACAAAAAAATCAAAAACCGGGAGACAACTGAGCGAGATAAGACGATTAGAGCATAGACAAAAGTATTAGGGCCCTTTTTGGGGGCCCCGGGATGCGAACAGTTACTTGCTCTCTAGCCTGCTGGTATACGCTTTATGCAACACTGCTGATATAGGATTACTGTAATAAAAGTTTGTCTTTTTTCTAATCTTATCGAAAAAAATAGTCGCGCAGCTCAGGGACGGATCGACCATCCAGGTATCCCCAATGGGTCGATAGCTTCTTGGGTTGCAGACCCGTTTATATTGAAACCTAGTTTTCATTATATTTGCTACTCAAATTTCTAATTTTTATTTTAGACCACTTGACTTTGAAATTTTACCTACATTGCATTTTGGGTTGGGGTCAATTGAAAATCTAAAAGCGCCCAGGTAGATTCATTTTTCCATCTTCACCGAACAGTTTTGATTTATATTGCAAAGGGGTCGATAACAAATGTGTTTCCTTTAGTCCTCAAAAAGTTTAATCCGGCACTGGAAAAGGAATCAGAAACGCGCGTGAATGGATTTGCGAGATTTCAACTAACCTTCATTCATTTGTGAGAAAAAATGACTACAGGAAATTAGTAATCTATCAACGAAATTGGTTCCCGAACAACGCTAGTTTTTATATTATTAATAGAATAAAATAATTGGTGACAGTTCAAATTCCCGGATCGAGATTTTTATTTTAAAGTGGATTATGAAAGATGAAGGTCTAGCGTATACAAAAATAAAATTTGCGGTCGGTTCACAAATTTTGGAAAAACGACTTTAAAAATTAATTTGGAATGCAATTTTGTCATTGGCTCTTGAACTATAACCCGCCCACCAAAATTAAAATAGATTGTGGGGACAGTAAAGATACAGAATCTCGTTTTTCACAACGAATTATGACGGATGAGGTCTAACTAACTAATTCTTCTTTCGGTGCCTATCCGTATTCGGATGTTGAGTCAACTTAGCTGAAGCCAAGCTGACTTTACTAGGAAATATAATTAATGGGGTGGTTTCCCGTTCCCTTTCCCCATGGTCCACAGATTGATATTGGCCCTTTGATCACAGAGTGTATCCGACTCGACTGGGAATCGAACCCGGTCTACCGCTTTAAAGTCGGGGTGTTCTTAACCTAACTGCGGGTCTAATAAAAATACTAATAATAATAAAAACTAAAAAAAAATAAATTTGTGATCGGACAACAAATTTCGCAAAAATCACTTTTGTGTAAATCCGAATCTTGATGTAATTGCGTTTGTCAAAACTTCTCCTAGACGATCCAACTCTAAAAGAGTGGAAGTTGACCCGACGGATGTCAGAGGCGACTAACTCCTCCTAACGCTGCTCTAGTTAGCCCCGCCCTATAGTTGATTTGTGCATTACAGAGCACACGCACCGTTAATACGATGCATAAATTATTGCGTAATATTGCGCAATAATACATTTACATGTATTTCTTATGGGAAAATTGTAATTTTCAAAATAAAATTGTAGCCTTATTATAACTCCCACAAGATTGATCCTCACCTTAAAGAGCTTGTATTTTTCTATTCTTTTGTTTGATAAAGTCCTCTTTCACCGAGGATCACAAACACAACCGAGCCCAATTTAGCAAGCTACCTCAGATATAAAACAATTAATTTGCTGATATTGACAGTGGTTTCCACCCGTCGAAAATTCAAATATTCCATCTATTTTAATTCGGTTATCTTGTTTATGTTTGGATCTTTAGTTTAATATGTTTAAACTGTTTCACCTTGAAGTTCCAGCTAATCCTCAGCTTTGACGAATGTCAAAACTTTTGTTAATCAGTCAAATTTTAATCTTAGTAAATTCAGTTTGGAAATTACGGACACTTAGCCATATTTAGCGCTACTTTCAACATTATTTTTGATAGATTTAAGACCATCGTGGGAGTGTCAACAAGTCACTCATGTACCGTATTTTCGAAATTATTATACGTTTCGTTGTATAACTGTGTTTTCTGTTTATGTTTAATTTGTAAAGCTCAGTTGGATGGGATTCTCGAAATAGTTAATTTACGTACGGCTTAGTGAAAAGACTGCTAACTTTTCACCTGACTTATACCGTTTTTGACATTAGTAGTGGCGCCCTCTGTAACCATATCGTTACCATCTCGATTTCGACGTATACTTGCGCATGCGCAATCAAAATTTATTCTCATCTGACCCCAACCTCACGGCGAGTTAGCTGGCAAATTTTCGATCTTGTTGCGGGTGTATGCGCCGACGAAATTAAACTGTAACATACTATTTATAACTTGTTTATTTTTAAATTTTAATTTAATTTTTTTTACATTCTTCTTCTTCCTCTTAAATTGAGGCTAGGTCCTGTAATATCCAACAGTAACCTCGACAAAGCTCCGAATCTGCTGCTATACATACAATACAGTAAATTGTTATGCACTCGATATTGCACTTTTGTAAAATTTTACGAAACTTAAACATTGTTCTTGTTCAATTATTTAACATCTACTATAGAAAAAAATAATTTATTGTTTATGCGGTTTAAAAAAAATTGTTTTATCTCTCTCCATTAGCTTTACGATCAAGTTTTAAAAATTAAATCAAAATATTGTTATTATAATTTAATCAGAAATTGAATCTTTCAATCTCAGAGGTCGATAATGATATGAAAATCTTAATCGTTGAAAGTGGAGGTAGTCACATTTCGTAAATTAATTATCGCATATTTATGTATGATAATTTGTATAAATTCTATTTTGTCAACGAAATTTTTATCCCCAAAAGTTGTTCATTTTATTTTTTGTAGTTTCTATCTTTCGTGCGTCACTTGCTACCAACACATTTTAAATACAATAACTTCAATTTCTCAAATTAAATATCAACCATTTAACATAAAAAACTCCCAAACATTCGTTCCCATGTCATAAAAGCTGCCACAGTAACAAAACAAACAAGAAACAAGACTACCCCGGTTGCACTAAAACAAAATCTTATATGTACATATAAATAGACACAATAAATTAATTATATTGTAATGAAAGAAAATAGACGACTGGTATTTTCTAGTGACGTGTGAAGAAATAATAATTATTTCACATGTAACTTGTAAACGAGTTGCACTAAAAAACCAAGTCATGTCACAGGCCAAAGAAAATTTTTACAAATTTCGCACAAAAATTTGAAAAATTCAACGCAGTATTTCTAACCAAAATAACAACTCGTGAAATAAAAAATTAATTTAAATAAGTACCGATCAGTCATTCGTTCTACCTGATTTATCGACAGTAAAATTCACATTAAGCGAAAAATCAATTATAGAACAATAAATTAAAACGCAGTTAATATTTTTATCATTTACTAAATATTTACTCAGTAAATTTTCAAAATTTTATCAAAGTTTTCAACTATGATATCAGATAAAATTATAGAAATTTACTTGAGAGCAATTCTCCAGTGCTACATTGCGAAATTTGGGTTTCACATAAATATTGCTATGCAATTTATTTCAAAATTTAAATAGAAATTTTTATACCTACTACTTCCGATTGAGAAAATGAACTAAAAACTAGGATTCGGAGTGATTTTAATTAATACATTTTTAATTTTATATATTATGTAGTTCTGCATAATAAAACAAAAGCTATTCAGTATTAGTAAATAGGTAGGTAACAGACAATGCTCAAGTAATTTGGTATTTATGTAATTGTCACAAATGGCAGGATTGGAAATGAAAATTGTCACGAACCGGAACAGTTATTGAAGGAAATCTCATTAATCCATTCGTGCGCATCACTAATTAGATCATGCACTGTACAATTATTAGATACCCATTTTAAAATTTAAACCAATTAGACACCACGATATAACGTACATAATAAATTACTTTTGGAACAGCATGGGCATAACAAAAAATTCTACATGGAATTAATTTAACCTTTCTGATGGGTACTTGGCTCAATTATATAAGCAGGTAATTTGTTTTCACTCACTGAACTAAAAAACCTATAACCTGTTTATAATTATTCGTGGTCTTAATATGACCATTACGTATTATGTGGTATCTACAAGCATAATTATGAGTTTTTGTTCAAGGATCTTATCAATTTATTGTACCTAACTGATACATTATTACGCAGGCATTTATTTTTGCTAATGGGAGGGATTAATTAAAAAACAACAGAAAGTTGAAAAAAAACTTTCGATAAATTTATCTAAAAATCATACTTCGCTGTTTGAATATTACGGAACTAATTAGTCACATATTAGAAATAATCTTGTTTATTATCATAAATATAAAAATAACCTTCCGCATTTATTGGTTGCAATTGTTATAAAATATTTATAAAAAAACAACTTGAATTTTCAGTTTCGACGAAGCGTTTCGGACGTCACCAAACCCCACCACGATGATTATTTTCTTGTGCGATGGCTACGAGGTAAGTTTTTTAGAAGAACACAAAACCAAATCGATATACTTTTTTTAAATTAATTTTCAGCTCGAAATTGGAATTCCGATGCGGCCGAAAAAATGTTGAGAGAAGTAAAGCGTACCCTATATCATGTTTAATTAATTTTGCTAAACGCAGGATGTTTTAGTCTCTCCAATGGAGATTATTTTGGCAAGTGGACGATGCCTTACGGCAATGGAAACCACCGGAAGCCTTGCAAATTTATTATCGAGCGGAAGCACAGGCTTTGATGAAGAAGGATGTCCTGGTAGAAATATTCGTAACTTATTTCGCGATTTTGTAATTGAAGAGTTTTTTTAGTTGTTTTTGTACCATTTAGTGGTTTAGACATAAAGGGCACCTTGCTGGCATCCAGCAAACAAGATATGGTAAAATTGACAGTACAAATTTTAGAAATGTATCTTGAACAGTCGAAAACTCAAAAAGTTGTCGTGGTTTTCGATATGGAAGGTTTCGTTCTTAGGGATTACGCTTGGAGACCAGGTAAACTTTTCAATTGAACTTTCAAATTAATTATACTTTCTTTTTAGCTGCCGAAGTTGTCATATCGCTTGTAAAAATGTACGAATCAAATTATCCAGAAATTTTGAAAGCATGTTACATTATTAACGGTAGGTAAAACTTTTCTATCGCATTCTACCGAAAACTACCACAAACTCGACTTACGGATGGAAGATACTTACCAACTGGCTAGAACATTAATTTGAAACACAAATCAATCCAGGTTTTCACATTTTTAAATTTCATTAGCGTATTTGAAAAACTAAAATAGCAGCAACCCAGTATCGTCAGATCAGATCATGCAAGTCGAACAATACATCTTGCGGTACACTTGGACTGGTGACAGTTTCAAAATACCTTCTCCAAGTTAAGGAGTCAGGCTAGTTCACTCTCACCATACAAACAATCTTATTTTTAAAAAGCCTTTACCTAATTAAATTTATTTTCAACAGTTCCCTCTGTATTCTACATAGGATTTAACGTAGTGAAAAGGTTTTTAAATGATATAACTCTCAGCAAAATCGAACTATACAAGAACGATCGCTCCAAATGGGAGAAAGTGTTGCAGAAAAACATTCCGATAAATATTTTACCCAAATACTTTGGAGGAAATCTTGTCGATTCGGAAGGCGACCCAAGATGTTCTGCCCAGGTTCATTTGCTCGAATAAATTTCACCCTTCACTTAACTCATTAGACGTTTTAGATCAAACAAGGTGGAAAAATTCCAAAATCTTACTACAAAAGTAAATTGGACTTGAAGGATAGCGAGGATTTGTCAACACTAAGCACTGTTGTCATTAAAAAGGGACGAAAATTCACATTAGATTTTATCGTTGCAGATGAAGGCTGCATTCTGAGGTTTTACTAAAAAACTTGGAATCAAAATTTACGCACCTCCACTAAAATTTATTTTCGATTTTAGGTGGTTCTTTAAAACAGACGAGCACGATATCAAGTTCGGTATAACTTATTGCGATGAAAATGGAAAATCAAGTCCGGCGGTTCATTGTCACCGTGTTGCTTCTCATCAAATGGATGAAACTGGCGTTTTATCTTGTCAAGCACCGGCTACATGTAAGTATAAAACAAAAACTTACCTCGGAATTTATATCACCATTACAATTTAACAAAAAGCGGTTACCATAACAACTTGTTTGTTCAATACAGATACCGTGATTTTCGACAACACTTATAGTATGTTACGAAGTAAGAAATTGCACTACAGCGTCAGCATAGTGGATACAATAAAGAAAATTGATAATTTGGACACCGCAATCACGCCAGGAAGTGAGGTACAAAATGGAATAGACGCCAAAAACGATTGCTAAGAATTTTTAAAATTAAAACTTTATTTTTATACCTCTATGGTGAAGGTACATGCTCAATTCCTTTTATTGTAATTTTTTTTTTATAAAATTGTTGTCAATAAATTTTTACAAAATGCATAACCTTAATTATTCATCAGCAAACAGCATCTCTACTAATTCTAACTTTTCGCACTGCTCTCCTGACAATTTTTGAGGATTCTGCCATCGCAAGAGAGTTGGAACCACCAACAATTTTGTTCGGGCGTCTTTTCTAAACGGACAATTCATATCTTTCCATCTGCAGGAATAAAATATTAAATAAAATTAAAGTTAAAATTTGTGTCACGTTTTTGAATTTCATGGCCCATGCATTTCTGGTGTTGAATCAAGTGAGACAAAATGGTAGGCAAAAATGCACCAACCATAAAATCCAAAAAGTGGCATTGGTTTTCAAAACCACAAGATCAAATTCTGGCTGAAATAAATTGCGATAGTAGCATGAGGTGAAACGTGAGGATACGAATGTCAGTGAAGTTTTGGAACAATCTGAATGAAGTCCATACTTTTGAATGGATGTGAATCAAATGAAATTTTCTTATTAGGATTACGGGATATTATTGGTTTAAAATAGAAAGGATTCAAAGAATGGATTAGGAAGGTGAGGCGATGACAAACAAAATCAACTTATTATGAGAAACAGAACATGGTTTAATCACAAATCTATTTACAAACATGGCAATGGAACGAACAATTGAGAACAATGATTGCTTTTGAGAGGTATAGCACAAGACTGAAAAGTTTAGAAAATAATAGGTACTAAGTATTCATATGGAATGAATTGCATCTTAGCATTCTCGGTTATTGAATTAGACCTTAACCCGTTAAAGGAAGTATAGAAGTGCGCGTTCACTACGACGCGGCATAATTAATATTATGATTGATTAAACCTATAAATTCATTCTTCTAGAAGTTTTCTCCTTTCAGGAGGTTGGCGATCATCATGGCTATTCGGGTTCGAGAAACTGCTGCTTTGAACAGTTGGTTGGAGTCACACTTGTACCACTCTCTGAGATTGCTATACTTCTTTTTCTCACAATTTTTTCCTGCATGATCAGTTGCAGGAACTGGTATTCCCCCCTCTCAGAATATGATTAAGATATTGTAGTTTTCTTTCTCTTTGTGCGTTCTTCTGAAGATCTCCACAGTGGTTATTCTATCTATCCAAGAAACTCTGAGGATTCGCTTATAGACCCACATCTCGAACGCTTTTATTTTGTCCGTTAGAAAAGGACTGCAAAGACATAGCATTTACCATTCTGATTTTTAGGTCCAGGCTCAGTTCTCCATTGCAGAACACCCGTCTCATGTTCATCCAGACGTTTCTTGCTTTGACAATCCATCTTTGTATTTCTTCTGTATAGTCGTATGCATCGTTCATCAACATGCCCAAATACTCATATTTATGAACACTTTCTATTCTTTCCTGTTGTATATAGAGAGCTTGGTTGTTATTGTTTCTTTTTGAGATGATCATGCATTTAGTTTTCTTTGTGTTAAGTGAAACTGCAAGGATCACCGTATCGTCAGTATATCTTCTTCTTCTTTAATTAGGCATTGTCTGTCTTTCCAAGTGCGTCCTCATCTTGGTGGTGATTCGATCCAGGATGACACCCAACTTTCCGCCCATCTTTTTGACGATCTACCGCAGGGTCTTCTTCCGGTAGGTCTACCATTTCTTACTATTTTTGGAAGGCATTCATCTCCCATTCTATCTATATGCGCGTTCCATTCTTTGTGGCAGATCGCATTGTTGTCAGAGACTCGGAACCCTGTCCAAGAGTGTTCTGCCAGTTATTGTTCTGAGCGTTCTCATTTCAGTTGTTCTCATCTTTTGCGTCATTTGATCTGATAAACTAATCAGTTGTCCATTTACTTTTTTACCTGCCATTTCATCCGTTAGTACCTTTTTCATGATTGTCTCTGGCACATGTTCAAAAGCATCGGCGACAGAATACATCCCTGCCTTTACCCTCTTTGATTCTCTACCCTCTACTCGAATCATTGGTTTTTGTCCATAATATAGATTGCTTATTATTCTGATATCTAAATTTTTCTGTTTTAATAGTTGTACAAGTTGGTCGTGTCTAACTTATCGAAGGCCTTGTTGTAGTTTATGCATCTTGATTAACATCCAGGCATCTTCGTGTTAATACATTAATTTATAATCTATATAATAATACATATCGTAATAAGTCCGTTAAAAACCAAACTGTATATTGCTGATATCTACGTCCAGGTTCTTATAGTACAGTATGTGATGGATAACTTTTAGAAATATCTTGAGGGTGTGACTCATCAGGCTAATCGTACGATGATCGCTGCAGTGTCTTGCCTTTGCTTTCTTCGGGACTGCTATAAACGCTGATATCAACCATTCTTTCGGTATTATGCCTGTTTGGTATATTGCGTTGAACAGGTCTACTAGGACATTTATTTGGTCTTCTTCTATCAGTTTTGGTATTTCAAATAGCAGCTGGTCGAGTCTAACGCTTTTCTATCTTTGGTGCATTGTATGGCGTATTTAACTGAATTGAGTTATGACTGGTCCGCTCTCGTTTTGCGGGTTTTGGTATGTGTGCTCTCTTCTATCTTCAAAGAGCTCCTCGATGTATTCTTTCCATTAACCAATTGTCATCAACTAATACATTGTGTCGTCTATTGTTATTTGTGCCAGCTAGTTCTTTAATCTTCTTATGAACATTGAAACTATCATGCATCGCATGGAGCCCACCGCATTTCTCTGCATACCATACTTCCTTGGCTTGTTGTATCTTGTGCAGAATTTCGATGTGTATATTTCTATATTGCTCATTTTATACTTTCTCCGTTGATCCATAAGTGGGAATCTCGTCTGTCAGGCACTCTTTCTTCTTTGTGCTTCCTTGGTGTTTCAACAGTCCTTGGTGTTTTTGCTTAAAGGATATCCATTTTTCATCCACGTCTTCTGTGTTGTTTTGTTGGTTAGTTTCTTTGAGATTTTTATTTATTTCTTTTTCAAGCGTTCTTTTAATATCTATGTTGAAAAAAAAAAACAGGAACTGTTAATCTCTAAGTGACATTCTATATAATGCAAAGAAATGCAAGTAGCCCTCGGTTTATGCCGCAGTTCCGTTCTTACAAAAGTTGGTACATATCACATCATGTAAAATGAACATATTTACAGTGAGGTATAGAGTTAGGTTCTACATATGTAAGTGAAAAATAAGCAAATAATTTTGTTTAGTAATACAATTTTATATTTATATAATTTTATATTTTATATTGTATTGAATGGTAATAAAATTGCAAATAAAACAAAACTTCTTCAACTTCAGCAGAACTCAAAATTATCCAAGTTGATCCGTTGGTCAACTAGTAAAACTCATTGACTTAGAAAATATTTTTTATAAATTATTAAAACATCCCCAAACATGGCAGAAGTAAAATTATCCAATTGGACGCGACAGATGCGAGGGTTAACTGGTACCTCGTCGAGCGTTGTATGTGAGAACCGAGGCTGGATGTCGGACGGTTTTACGCAATATTGAGCAATAATTCTCTTACATGCGTTTCTATGCCAAATTCGTCGACTTTAAAATTGAATTATGGGCTTAATATAGGACCTATCAAATTTTACCTCACCTTAAAAGTCTTGTGTTAATATCCTCTTTCGTTTCGTGAAGCTATTGAAAGTGTACTTTCGAGTTCGGGAATATTAACTCTAGCTGAAACTAATGTGCAAAAGTATTAAAAATAATTTAGACTCAGTAGTTTAAGTTACGTTTTAGGACTTGTCACTGTTTATTGCCTTTTAACGTAGCCTAAGTATGCATGGATGTAATGTAAATTAAAATGTAATTTCAATCGAAAGCGAGAACACTGTAATCTAAATTACTTACGTACTTCTGTCGCCCACTTCAACGTAAACAAAGTGAGAGTTTGCATCCGCTTTTTTTAAAGCTTCTTCGACTACGGGTAGTGCTAAAAAGAAATTGTTAGGATCTAAATTAAATTGATTTTATAGCAAACTAACCTTTGACACAATCTTCGCACCAACTCACCCCCGATGGTAATTTCGAACCACTAAAATAAATGTGAACATGTTCACCGTTGCTTTTAAAATTTTCTATAAATGCACAAAAATTATCGTAACCTTCTACGTGATGTCGCACTACCATTTTTTTTGTGGGACGTTTCACCGGATAAATGAAAATAAAGTGAGCGATTTAATGTTATCAAAAAGTATTGATAAGATTACCACTGTAAAATTTAAACTAAAATAATTATTTATGCAGATGTTTTTATCGGTTGATTTCAAGGTCGTTGACTTTCCTGTTTGTTTTCAACCACAAACGTCAAAATAAACCAGTGGCGCGCAAAATTGAAACTATTTTTAAACCATCATTACTATCAATTTCTGTAAACTTTTATAGGACCACTGAATTTACGTTTAAAATTTTAGTTAAATTAAACTATAAATCTCAAATGTCCTTTTGTAAATTTAACTTAGTTAATGAAAGGAATAAAATTGGCGAGCGCACGCCACTATATAAAGTGAAACACCTATTTTACCAAATCTCACCAAGAGGAGGGGAGGTAAAGTTTAAAGAAAACACCTCACGTGTTTTGGACGTCCCTAATAGAATTGAGCTGACCGCAAAAAGTGGTCTCGGGTAATGACCTTGAAAAAAGTAATGAGGGTGTACACTCAATTATTCACTACTACACTATTACTCCTGCTAGTAGTGAATAATTAAAACTTTATGGAAAACTTACATAAATAAACGAACTCGATAAACAAAATAAAAAAATTTTTCCCAAGAGGTGGGCATGCTCATAATTTGAAAATTGTTATAATTAAAGGTTTTACCGTTCAAATTGCAATTAATTACACACATCATTTAAATTCCACTTTTTCCAATTTATATCTTCGACACAGTTTAAGTTTAATGGCCATTTAAAATCAATGATCATTAATTTAATGTTATTGACACATATCAAATTTTTAAATTGTCGTTCAAGGTTTGCCGTAACCGCATTCTTGCTAAAACTTGTTATAAAAGTTATATTTTTAAGTAAAATATGTGGTTGAACAGTTTTGGGAAATCCACCAGCGTCACCAGCCATATCCAAACCCTCGGAGACAGATTGTTTCTTCGGTAAAGGAAAATAAATTTGTAAATTTCTAAAAATTGTATCTACAAAAGTACCTAATGATCTTTTTTATTTTACCAAATCTCACCAAGAGGAAGGGAGGGGTAAAGTTTAAAGAAAAACACCTCACGTGTTTTTGGACGTCCCCTAATGAGAATTGAGCTGACCGCAAAAAGTGGTCTCGGGTAATGACCTTGGATGTGACCTTGAAAAAAGTAATGAGGGTGTACACTCAATTATTCACTACTACGCTATTACTCCTGCTAGTAGTGAATAATTAAAACCTTTTATGGAAAACTTACATAAATAAACGAACTCGATAAACAAAATACAAAAATAATAGGTTGTGACCCACCCCTTAAAAGATAATATTTTGCAAAAGTAAAATTGAATCAAGAGGTGCATGCTCTGGTATATTAATAATTGTAAATTGTTATAATTAAAAGGTTTTACCGTTCAAATTGCAATTAATTACACACATCATTTAAATTCCACTTTTTCCAATTTATATCTTCGACACAGTTTAAGTTTAATGGCCATTTAAAATCAATGATCATTAATTTAATGTTATTGACACATATCAAATTTTTAAATTGTCGTTCAAGGTTTGCCGTAACCGCATTCTTGCTAAAACTTGTTATAAAAGTTATATTTTTAAGTAAAATATGTGGTTGAACAGTTTTGGGAAATCCATTAGCGTCACCAGCCATATCCAAACCCTCGGAGACATATTGTTTCTTCGGTAAAGGAAAATAAATTCGCAAATTTCTCAAAATCGCATCTACAAAAGTAATGATCTTTTTTTAATCACTGCGAAAATTACTTCTCGGAATTTTCTCTACAAAAGTGAACTTTCTTATTTGTGCGAGGGGGGGGTTACTAATGCTACATTTTTAAGGTATATTTTAATAATTAATTTTTCTGTAGGGCCTGAATTTGTTATTCACAATAACAATAACAAAAAAATCAATTTTTCTCAACGTTTAAAGGTTTACCCCTCGCGATTTCACACTTTTTGGAGGTGTTTCTCCTAGCAACTCGAGCCGAGTATTTGTTAACCTGTTTTTTATATTTTGTTGCTGTTACTTTGATTATTTCTGTATTCCAAAAAAATAAAATTTTTTATCGCCCATAATGGTACCGAAGATTAAAAATTGAGCACCCTATATAATATGTAAAAATAAAAAATATTTCTTAACTTTAATAATTATTCTTAACTGCTATATAATAATCTTTGTGTAATAAAACAAAATATAAAGTAAAAGATTTAAAACTTACCAAATAATTTGCAAAAAAAGATAAAAAGTCCCCCGACAAATTCCTTGTATCTGCTATCATGCGGTCACTTTATGTTTTTTTAAATATTTTTATGAATGTTTATATTTTATGTAAATTATTGTTATGACAATTTTTTATAGATATATTAAAAACGAAGATGGTTTTCGTTTATTTAAGTTTCCTGTCTTTGTGTTGTCATTAGCAGACGGATTTCTATGCACTAAAAATATATAAAAAATAAATTTATAATCAAGATTTAGATAAGCAGATACCTACTTTGATTTTTCAATAAGAACAAAAAATTAATATTCAATTTTGTTTTTATTTAAATATCTGCCCCCCAATAAGAGACTACGCAAACCAAATTTCATTATACGTGATCAGGTAATTTATTAAATCACCGTTGCTTCGCGAGTCCCCACTTTAATGAGAAACAAACCAAGTTTACTTACAGTTTGAGATTAGTATAGTGAAAGTGATATATCGTAGAGTATCGTTTTCTGCTTGCTTATCAGTCAATCAATAAATTCGTAATGTCAGCCCCTAAATTGGTCTTGGACGATGACGAAAAGTTTGCGCTCATGAAGGTAAATTTGAATAAATTTATATTTTTTGTCACCTCACGATCCAAAATTTATTCCACTTCTTTAAAAGTAATATTAGGTACTATAATTATATGGATAGGAACTCGAAATTATACAGGAAAAATTTCAAAAAGCGGTTTCGTGCACCTTCATCAAAGTGAAAGTGCACAAAATATTCGCTTAATAAATTATAATAAATTGAAATGCACATATTATTCCACTTTTTATCAATTTTAAGTTTTTTAGAAATTTGAAATTTG
>JARFIX010000607.1:0-32357 GCA_036346125.1 Lycocerus yunnanus | reverse complement strand
TGATGACCATAAATTAGCAAATTTATCTATCACAGTTTGAGTGTACCTGGGAGGTGCTCCACACCCTCCAGACCCCCCGGTCTCTAAAAGTATGGTTAATAATTTGGGTTAATTGGAATATTAGTTGCTTGAGTATGATTTGTTAAAGTTAGGATAACTTCTTTTTTCTAGATCGATTATACTTACATCTTCAATTCATTTCTGATAAATAATAAACTGCACAAACCGGGGGGTCTGGGGGGTGTAGAATACCCTTCAGTGCCTCACTTTTGATAGGCAAAACAGATTATGAGTAAGCAGGCTTAGGACTAGACTCCACCCCGTTATTATGAACTGACCAATAGTAATAGACGATACTTTCTAATTACGGTCCTGTCTAATAATAATAGATGCCATCCCGCATTTAGATTTGAGCAATAGACGTAATCCCCTTATTACGATCCTGGTCGATATAACATCTTTACGTTAATCGATTAAGGAATGCCTATACCCAACAAGCCAGCATTAGTGTTAAACAGAATATTATAAAGAAATATTGAAGATTAATGTGATTGAAAGTAAATAAAGACCGATTAAGATTGTATACGTGATTTAATTACTATTTATATTGATTTATCGTAAATCTATTGATCGCGCTAAAATGAATTTTAATTTATTGTCTTAAGGTGGCAAAAAGTATCAATTATTTTCAAACACTACTGGTAGATGACTCTGATATCGATTGATCACTAGATAATGCGAGTAGCAAAATTTATCGACCCCTGTATTAGTTCGTACTTTTTTTCCGCTTATCTATTCAGAAAATAGTTTTGAGCACAAAAAATGCTTACATTGACAACTTAAATTGTAAATCTTTTTGACATAAATTAAGATAATAATATACTGTACTATGCGCGTGCCATCTATGAAACATTTTCCAAACTGCAAATAGCATAAGCAGGATAGGGATTAGAAGAACCACAATTAATTTCGTTACTAATGAGGTTAATAACAGATTTTTAAACTGCAAACTCTCAAATAGATAATTTGTAATAACATACTGTAAATACAGCATGATTACTTTACTATTTTCACTACAATAAATAAAAGAACTGAACCGTTCCGCAGGCATGTTTTGTTTATTTATTTATTCATTAACTATAAATGTTTTTTACTTGTAATTATAATATATTATCGCCAAAGGTTCAAATATATCATGTTGCAAATTTGAGCACGGTACGTTATATATACTCGGTTCTTAATTGTGGTTTGTTCTTATGGTCAAATAACATTGGTATTTGCCACCTTAAATACATATATTTTTATGTATGTTACCACTTTTTGTAAACTACCTGGCCTACTTGGCGAGGTAGTTCAAAGCCATTGTTGCGAGATTGAGCGATTTATCGCAAATTGGGCGATTTTTAAAGATATTTTGCTCTTAATTTTTTTTTTAAATCACAAACCGCAATTTGTGCGTTTTCTGAGAAATTAAGTTGTGGTTTATTGAGATAAATAATCGACTTAGATAGCCGAAAATATTCTCGATGTACAATCAATAATGAGTACAACCACTTGTAGGTGGGGCGGTAATAGATGATAACCCGAGGGGGGTACAGGGCTGGTCATAGTTAAGGTAATTTCGGAGTTGAGTTTAACATAATCAACATTACCACTTTGATAATCGAATGACATCAAGTCAAGTTTTCTTAACGTTTGGAGAAAATGAAATTTTGTCCCATCGCCAATACCTGTAATTGATATATGGTAATTTTACGTTGGTAAATTCACATTCAGTACCTACACTTTTTTTCTACCGAGGGATTAACCACTAAACAATTTTGGTGTATAAGTACCAGCAATTTAAGGAATTTATTAGCAATTACATTCAATATTATCTTCTAAATCTATATCTTCTATATATATTATTTATTATTTATTATTATTATTTATATTTATTTATTTACTAGCTGGATACCCGGCTTCGCCCGGGGTCTCATTAAAAAGGTGGAACTCTGCCTTTGTCTGAATGATTGAATAGCTGGATACCCGGCTTCGCCCGGGGTCTCCCTATAATTAAAATACTTTGCCTTTGTGTGAAGTATTTAGATTTTCAGTATCCTGCTTCGCTTAAGGTTTTCTTCTCGAGGGAAATCTTGCTTCCCGTTGTTAGAGCGTTTCAGAATGATTTTTAGTGTTCCCGTTGTCGAGTGTTTCAGAACGGTTTATATTGTACTCTACAATTTTCTCTACAGCTTTTCTTCTCCAGTATTTCAAATCACTTATAATAGTGTAGGTACTGAATGTGAATATACCAACGTAAAATTACCATATATCAATTACAGGTATTGGCGATGGGAATCTCGTTAAGCCATTCATGCTCGTCCGCAATTTTTCACTTTTTTTTTAGATTAAGCTTTTCGGTCCCGGTTTTTAGCGGAAAACCTCTTTAGGGTCCTAGAGAGTAACTGTGCAAAATTTGGTTGGGATCGGTCGAACGGTTTAGGAGTTATTAAAAGACGAACAAACAAACAAACAAACAAACAAACATTCAATTTTATATAATAGATTTATATTTATATATATATAAATGTGAAATGGTATTTCTTTGTCACGCATGATCTCCGAAACTACTGAATCGATCGACTTGCCGTTTTTTTTAAATGATAGAGTACATCTTGGAGCAGGTTTAAAGCCTAATTCCGCGTTTGTAAGTTAATAAACAATGAAGTAATTACATTTTTTGTACACACACGTCTAAACAGATTATCTACAGATTAGTGACATTTTTTAGGTTGGTTAAATAACCTACTTCAAATCACTATATAAACTATCTACAGAGTGCTTCGTTTGTGTATAATTTTGCATGCTTTATTTTCGTTTGCACCTCTTCTGTTTGTGAATTATTTTGAAAATTAGTTATGGGGGCTTAAATCCTTTAGCTGCTGTTGACAGATTAAGGCTGCGTGTACATTGGATCCATTGTACCGTACGGGATTCGAGCACCCTACAACTAATTTTCAAAATAATTCACAAACAGAGGACATACAATCGAGAATAAAATATACACTATCATGCACAAAAATAAATGATGCACAAACAATTATTTCGACCTAAAATCCCCCCTTCCCCAATTAATTTGTCAACAGATGGCGCTATTTGTCAACCAATGATATATATATATCTTCTATCTTCTATATCTTCTATCTTCTTCTTCTATGTATATAAAAATCAATGTCTGTTTGTTTGTTTGTTTGTCCTCCATTTTCTCCTGAACCATTTGACCGATTTCAACCAAATTTTGCACAATATCTTATTAGGACTCGGAATAGGTTTTCCGTTAAAAAACCGGGACCGAAAAGCTTAATTTTAAAAAAAAGTGAAAAATTGCGGACGCGTATGAATGGAACGAGATTCCCATCGCCAATACCTGTAATTAATATATGGTAATTTTACGTTGGTATATTCACATTCAGTACCTACACTATTATAAGTGATTTCATTTCGTAAAAGTAAATCAAGTTATAGCAACCAAAAGACAACGGGAAGCAAGACTGGAAACCGTTCAGAAATACTGGAGAAGAAATGCTCGGGTAAAGCAACCCTGCAAAAATATTTCTGTGCAAAAATATCTGTAAAAATGTGAGAAGTGGAAAAGATTTCACATAATTAGAGAAATTCGATGACGCGCATGAATGGATTAACGAGATTCATATTATGTTAGTAAAACAGTTTCATTTATAAATCTATTATTATAATATAAAAATAAAAATGAATGTTTGTTTGTTTGTCTCTTAATAACCCCTAGACTTTTGATCGATTTTAATCAACAAATACTGTTATATTTATACCTCCGTTGTTTGTACTTCTTTATTCAAAACAATCATAAACAATATAATATGAAAACATAACATAACGTCGTCGATCTGTGAATAACTCCAATGTGACAATTTTTGTAAAAATGATGTTTTGGTTGATTGTGATTCCACATTATACTCTGCATAGCTGGTAATAGCCCCAATGTAGAAACCTAAGTATCCAGAATAAATAAACCAAAAAGAAATTGTAAATATAAATTAAATATTTGTTATAAAAAGCAGTTTTAGGCGTCTTTTGGAAGATTTCAGTTTTGTAACATTGGAGTTATTCACAGATCGACGACGATAAGCAAGGTTATATGCCTTTTACAGCGAGTACCGTAAATGCACACTAGGGTAGTGCCAACCTAACTCAAGGCGCGACATTCAAATACACAACAAGTACTCCAACAAGTCAGTAGAACTTTGGGAAGGTTTCTGTGCTATAATAATATCATTAAAAATGTGAGAGCAGGGAAAGAATTGTTTGACTAATGGGAAGTAAAACTAAAAATCATTCTGAAACGCTCTAGGAACGGAAAGCAAGATTTTCCGTCGAAAAGAAAACCTCAGGCAAAGCAGGATACTCGGAAAAATAAAAATACTTCACACAAAGGCAAAGTATTTTAATTTTAGGGAGACCCCGGGCGAAGCCGGGTATCCAGCTAGTTGTATATAAATGAAAAATCCTTCAAGTTATAAAACTTCTTTCCTTACGACATTTGTTGAATCAACCATATTCAGCAAACATCACCTACTACTGACTTTCACCGCAGATGGCGCCATCCATGCCACCTTTTAAAATTTCTTTATTAATTAAACAAAAAATAAAGAAACAAAATACCAATATAGAAAAAAGCGAAGTGTTGTTCGCCGGTGTCAAGTGCTGTGATTAAGTCTTGTACAGGATCGTCTTTGGTATAATTTCGGTTTTTTGTGAGGTTGATCCAACGGCAACGCTTGAGTGTTGGATCTTGTTTTGGTTATCCTGATTGGTTCTAACGTGTAATGCTTGCATTGCGTCTTTCTGGCGTATGGGAAGATTTACTTTTCGTGATTTGTTTCTTCTTTTCGTTGATTGGCTGTCCTTTTGTAGTTTAATAGAAGTCTAGTGGATAACCTTTCCATATAAAGGAATAAACCTTCGAGTTACAAAACTTCTTTCTATACGACATTTGTTATATTGCTTGTACTTTGAATTTGTATGCCAGTTATATTTAATTTAGTATTGCATTCTGCATTCTTGTAGTGATAAGTTAGTAATCTTAGAAGTAGATAATTAAAATTGTAAAGTTGACATTTTGTGTAATGTACAAACAAAATGCCAACTACTTTTAGTTTGTATCTTGCATTCAGACTCGAGGTGAGTCCAGAATAAATTTATATCTTTTTAAAAAGTTAGTTTTCTTTTGGACACACGTATTTGGCGCAGTCGGTAGGATTTGGCCCAGCGTTAATATTTCGACAAAAATCGCGAATTATTAGTGTTTCGTTTCAACGATTTACTGGGCGAATCAAGCAAAATTCAAGTTGAAGACAACCCAAGGACAGCATCGCCAAGGTTGATATCAACAACAATACCATTACGGAGAGCATATCCGATCAATTTGGTATCAAAATTCAACGGAGTTGCTGAAAAACTAAAGACGACATCGCTGAAGTTTCAAGCAACGCCAGCCAGTTAAGGACAGCATCGCCTAGACTGACAATTCTACGAAGTTATATCATACGATGAAAGTTCAACAAATCCTGTAAGTTTCCTATTAATTTACTTCAAGTTTTATGATAATTATATGTTAATCGTGTTTAAAATAATACTATTGATAAAAACGGGATATTGATAATTAATAAACTTTGCGTATATTGAAATTAAAAAAATTTATGTCCGATACGGAAGAAATACGCGATAGAAGTCCAATTCGTAGACCAATACAAGCAGAAATAATGGCAGTACCACATTTGGAAAAATTTCACATCGATAGTGTACCTGAATTCGATGGAAATAATGCGACGTTAGCAATTTTTATTCAAGCTAGCGAATATTTGATTAATAATTATACCGATAGAATTAATATTAATAATGCACAAAATCAATTTTTACTTAGAGCCATAATTGGCAAACTAAAAGGACGCGCATTAGAATTAGTAGGAAGTCGTGGAAATTTGACGACATGGAATTCAATTAAACAATTACTTTTAAGATTCTTTTCGGATCCGCGAGACGAAGAATGTTTACTCGGTGATTTACTACATGTTAAACAACAAAAATGAAAATGCAGTAAATTTTGGTAATAGGTGTCAAGATTTACTAAGTTTGTTATTAACAAAGTTACAATTAGGAGATATCGATGCCGTTACGCATAGAATTAAAATTCAAATTTATGAAAAACAAGCGTTAGACGCTTACTTACGAGGGCTTCACAATAGTTTACCTATACGGTTAAGAAACCCAGAAAATTTAGAAACCGCTATAAGTTATGTAATAGAGGAAAACAACTTCTCATATGCGCAACAAAATATTTCTATTAATAACGTGAACTTGAATAAACCAAGTGCATCTAATGCAACTTCATATTTTAACCGAGAAACTCTTATCACATGCCTTCGCATAATAATCAAAGTTTTAATTTTAATAATAGAAATCGTTTTAACAATAATAGTAATTCAGGAAATTGGAGGAATAATAATTTTAGAACTAATACATTTAACGCTTTTAGACCTTCCCAACCAACGTACCGCCCGAATTTTAATAGGCCGGTACAAAATCAAAACTTTAACAAACCAACTCAAAATCATTTTAATAGATCGATTCAATATCAAAATTTTAATAAACAAAATAGTAATGCAAATAATCAATATCAACCAGAACCGATGGACACATCCTCTGGTAATACTAGAAGAACTCAAAATAATTTTCAATCGGGAAATAGTCGGAATTTTGTAGCCGAAGAATTATTTCAGCAAGAAATTCAAAGAGATGTAGCGGAAAATAATCATGAAAATGAAATTAATGAAAGAGAATATGAATCAAATTTTCGTATAAGCGACCTCCACAACGACACACCGTAGTAGATATCTCTAATATAAATACTTCCGCATTACCATATATTAAAATTCCCCATGCTAATTTAAAATTAATGATTGATACCGGATCATCTAAAACACTGATGAGTCCCAAAATAATTAATAAGTACTATAAAGATTTTATTCAGGAATCCCCTTTTAAAATTAGAACGGCTCATAAAACAACATTTCATAAGTATATAGCGCGCATTCTACTACCAAAAACTTTTAAAACTAAAGAATATTATGATTTTTGTATATTTGATTTTAATCCAGACTATGATGGTTTAATAGGAATGGATCTTTTAAAACATTTAAATGCCAAAATTGATTTAAAGAAAAATGTTTTACACACAAAAAATGGTGTAATACCAATATATTTCGAACCATTAAAATCAAAACAGTTTAAAATACAACCGCGACAACAACAATTTATTAAGGTCCCCATAAATACGAATTTAAATTACGGAATAGTTGAATATAGGAAATTAACTGACGGAATAGAAATTCCCGAGTGTTTGATTAAAATAAAAGATCGTGAAGCTATTATTAGTATTACAAATAGCAACGAAACTGAAAAGTTAATAAATATAGAACCCTTAAATGTAATTGAAACAGAAGAAGATATAGAAATGATAGATATAAGTAAGGTCAAATATAATAACAAAGTTGATAGATTATTAATAGAAAATCTACAAAATCTTAGGTTAGATCATTTAAATGAGGAGGAAAAAAGGGCAATCAAAAAAATTTGTTATGAATATAGGGATATTTTTCATAGTGCCGAATTACCGTTATCATTTACCAATATTGTAAAGCACGAAATAAAAACTACTGATGATGTACCGGTGTTTAAAAAAGCTTATCGGATGCCATATTCACAACAGCAAGAGGTAGAAAATCAAGTTGACGAACTTTTAGCTAATGATGTTATACAACATTCACATAGCCCATGGAGTAGTCCAGTAATTGTAATCCCAAAAATTAGATGCATCAGGGGTACGAAAATATCGTATGGTAATCGATTATCGATTACTCAACGAAAAATGTGTCGATGATAAGTATCCTCTTCCACATATTTCGGATATATTAGATAAGTTAGGCAAATGTTCATATTTTACCACTCTTGACTTGGCATCGGGTTACCATCAAATTGAGGTGGATCCCAAAGATAGGGAAAAAACGGCTTTTTCAACACCACGAGGACACTATGAATATAAACGAATGCCCTTTGATTAAAAACGCCCCAGCTACGTTTCAGCGCGTGATCGATAATATTTTACGTGGCATTCAAAATGAAGCCTGTATCGTGTATCTCGATGACATAGTGATCTTTTCAACCTCCCTGCCGGAACATATTGAAAAATTGAAGAGAGTGTTTGATCGGCTCAGGAAAGCTAACTTTAAAATCCAAATGGATAAATCCGAATTTTGAAAAAGAAGCCCAATTTTAGGTCACATTATTACTCCTGAAGGTATAAAACCTAACCCTGCGAAAATTGACGCAGTAATAAATTACCCACCTCCTAAAACCACAAAAGAATTAAAAGGATTTTAGGCTTAACGGGATACTATAGAAAATTTATTAAAGATTATGCTCGAGTTACAAAACCATTAACTACGTGTTTGAAAAAGGAAATAAAATTGAACATAATAAAGAATTTATAGAGGCATTTAATAGATGTAAAAATATTTTAGTAAACCATCCGATACTGCAATATCCGGATTTTGAAAACCCTTTGTGGTGTCCACAGACGCTTCAAATGTCGCAATTGGTGCCATTCTCTCAAGGTACCGTAGGTTCGGATAAACCGATCTGTTACGCATCGCGAACGTTGAATGACTCGGAAAGACGGTACAGTACAATCGAGAAGGAACTATTGGCAGTAGTGTGGGCAGTTAAATACTTTAGACCATATTTATATGGCCAAAAGTTTATTATTTATTCAGATCATAGGCCACTTGTGTGGTTATCAAAACTAAAGAGCCTAATAGTAAATTACAAAGATGGAAAATAAAATTGGAAGAATACGATTACCAAATCATATATAAGAAAGGTAATCATAACGGTAACGCAGATGCTTTAAGTCGCGTAGAAATTACAAAAGAAAATAATTTTAATTTTATAGATTTCAGACAAAATTCGCTTATAAACAAATAAAAGTTCACCCACTATTACAGAAAAGTTAGGTAACCTCTTCGAATGTCCATCAGAATTTTCACTATGTCATTGTGTTAGTAAAGATTTATATATGGATGCTGGAATCGCGGTAGAATTTAAGAAAAACTATAAAGAAGTGCAATACTTGAAATCCCAAAATCCACAATTACAATCTTTTGTTTACCTACAGAAAATCAAAGGTACATTTTTACTTAATTACTAAAGATAAATATTATGAAAAGCCGACTTATGAAAATTTATTTGCATGTTTAGTTAAATTAAAAGAATTTTGCCAAAAAAATAATATTACGAAGTTAGCAATGCCAAAATTGGGATGTGGTTTAGATAAACTAAAATATGAGAAAGTACTTCAAATGCTTAACTATATATTTGGTAATCAATTTAATATAGAAATATATCAGTTAGAAATTAATGACTATGATAGTAATATGGAGATAGATATAAATGCAATAGAAAATGAATCAATGATTAATAATATCGATGAAACAGAAAGAGAAAGGGTAGTAGATGAATTTTAGAAAATCATGATCAATTGATAAAAATATGTCCCCAGGAGAGTTAGATTCGGTTATGGAACAATTAGAGTGCACAGATACTGTAAGGTCAATTAGTCAAAACAAAGAAGTAGCACATATTAAAATATGTTCCGATGTAATCGACTCGAAACCAAATCAGTACTTCATATACGAAGTACACGCACTTATGAAACCCGTGAAAATAGAAACGTTAGGAAAAATTAAACGATATCACGTACAGATAAATAGTGATGACGAAGAATGCATAATAAAATTTTTAAAAGAATACACTACCGAATCAAAAAAATATTATTTATACTTTGAAACCGATAAATTATTTAAACAATTTAATCGCTTAGTGCAAAAGTTATTCAATTTAAATGGACCCGAGCTAATTTATTGCACGGAGAGACGAGAAATTTTAGACGAAAAGACGAGATAGATATAGCCATAAGAAATCAACACGAAGGTAAAACAAACCATCGAGGTATTTCGGAAACCGTAAAACAACTACAACGAAAATATTACTTTCCTCTTATGCAAGAACAGGTAGCAAAGTTTATTGCTAATTGTGCTAGGTGCAAAAAGAGTAAGTATGAACGAAATCCCCCCAAAATCGCGATGATGCTAACCGATACTCCACATCGCCCTTTTGAAAAATTGCACATGGACGTTTATACGGTAGAAAATACAAAATTTTTAACTATAGTCGACGCATTTACAAAGTTAGGTCAAGCTATTGAGATTAAATCTAAAAATGCAGTTGATATACTAAATGCTCTAATTAATTACTTTTCATATTACGGAACTCCAGAAACTATTAGTGCTGATCAAGGTTTAGAATTTCACAATCACATAATCGAGGAATTGCTCGAATCTCATAAAATAAAAATACACTTTACTACTCCCCACCATCCAGAATCGGACGGAATAATCGAAAGATTTCATTCTACTTTAGTTGAACATATTAGGCTATTAAAAACAAAGCATAATGAATCAATTACTACATTAATGAAATATGCAATCATTGCATATAATAATTCGATACATTCCAGTACTAGCTTAACCCCATTAGAATTGACATTAGGTCATACAAAATTAAGAGATCCTTACGATCTATTTTACGATAAACAAATGTATAGTGACTATCTTCAGAAACATAAAGAAAAATTAGCTTTAACATATGATCGAGTCAACGAAAATTTAATAAAAAATAAGGAAAGAATTGTTAGCAAGAAAAACTCTGAAATTAATAATCCATTTTTTGAAGGACAAGTAGTGTACGAAACTAGCTACAAATATAAGAGAAATAAAACCGGTGAAAAATTTAATGGTCCGTTTATATTAAAAACATTGCTTCCAGGTAATAAAGCAATTATACAAAAAGTAGGAAGTTCGGATAAAACAAAGGTCGAACAGTACATTTAAAAAACTTAAGACAACCTATTGTTACAGACTCACAGCCTGGTTCGTCGCGACCATCGACTTCACAAAGTGCTCCACTGTAGAAGTAACACAAATTTCAAATAATGTAGGCCTGCTTCCTGTTAAGTTAGGAACGGTTCAAAATATAATCGATTATTGGAGTTTAATACAAATTTATGATTTATCTAGTTTAAGGTTAGAATTCGATAAGTTAGTTAATAATTATAATACATTAAATATTTCATTTCATGACACCGCCTATGGTATTGCGTATGCCAAGGAAATGTATACATATAGATATCTATTGGAATATAAATTTTTACAAGTAGAAACTAAGTATAAACAAATGACAGTAGGTACTGAAAAAACAAAACGTCCCACACGCGGATTAATAAACGGGCTCGGCTCTATTTGGAAGGCCATCACTGGAAATTTGGATCAATCAGACGCCGACAAATATGACTCAGCTATCTTACAAATTAAAGAAAATGAAGAACAAATAAAAGCGGTGGTAGAACAGCAGCTTAGTATTACCGATAAAGCTTTACGCACGTTTAACGAATCGATGAGTAAATTGCAACACAATCAGATATTGCTAGAAAATAGAATAAACGAAATTGCTAACATCATGCAAAACGTGACCACTATGTATTTTAATGAAATAGATAGTTTTGTTTTATTGAACACTATTTTTAACCAAATGATTGCCGCGGTAGAAATATTAATTGAAATTTTAGACAATGTTGAAAATGCCATTACTTTTGCAAAATTAAATTCGTTACATCCATCAATAATTAGTCACGAAAAATTTAAAAAATAGAATTGCAAAATATAAATTTACATTTAAAAGAGTTAAAATTGCCATACAATTTAGATCAAGAAGACCTCTTGAACAATTATTATTCGGTAATTAATATTAAGGGATATATACGCAAAGAACAAGTAATATTCATTTTGGAAATTCCGTTAGTTGAATTAATTTCATATAATTATTATAAACTTTACTCCTTACCTGTATTACAAAAATCCTTTTACAAAATTATCATTCCAAAATCTCCTTACCTCATGTTGAATGATGACCAATATGGATTGAGCGATCGCAAGTGCAAAGAAGTCAGTCAATCAAACTTCCTGTGTAGTGAACAAGTCACTCATTTAATAACAAAAAATAATCCGTGTGAAGTTGATTTAATTAATCTTAGTGATAACTATAAAAATTGTGAAGTGCGGGATAGTTATTTAACAAAAACTAAAATCCAAAAACTATTAAAAGACAAATGGTTAGTGATAACGTTAAACTCGACAATAGCTAGCAGTAATTGTCAAAATAATATTGAAAAAATCTTACTGAACGGAACTTATTTAATAACAATTCCAAAAACTTGTACTTTAAAAATTGGCAAAACAACTTTAAAAACGTTTCAAAATTTAAATTCAGCTATTAAACATTTTAATATACCAACGGTTAAAATACCAGAAGAGAACCATCATTATAATATGGAAATCGATCCTATTCATCTGGACGACATTAATCTGGACGAATTAAAAGATTTGGATGTACAACTAAAGCACACGCAACGAAAAATTTCCGCGATAAAATCAGTACCTTTTCATTATAATAATATCAGCTTATATACTATTCTCATTTATATAATATTCGCTATTTTTGTTTTATATTTAGGCAGAAAGTATTATCCATGTCTAAAGGGAAAAATTGACAAAGCTTCAAGTCAAAAATTAAGGAATCCACTAGAAGAGATTTCTTTAAAAAATTAAAGTTATTCAACTGTAATTTTTCTCTTAAGCGTGGAGGAGTTATATTTAATTTAGTATTGCATTCTGCATTCTTGTAGTGATAAGTTAGTAATCTTAGAAGTAGATAATTAAAATTGTAAAGTTGACATTTTGTGTAATGTACAAACAAAATGCCAACTACTTTTAGTTTGTATCTTGCATTCAGACTCGAGGTGAGTCCAGAATAAATTTATATCTTTTTAAAAAGTTAGTTTTCTTTTGGACACACGTATTTTGCCATTCTTTACTCGACATCTTGATAACGCCACATATAACTGTCCATGACTAAACAAATGCCTATCGATATAAATACCAACTTTGTCAAAGCTCTGCCCTTGAGACTTATTTACAGTAATAGCGAATGCCAACACTATCGGAAATTGTCGTCTATGCAGTACAAATGGTAATCTGCTTGCAGATGTATCGCCTGCATCCAATTTAATTCGGGGGATAAATATAACATTGCCGATATGATCACCAGTCATAATCTTACCAGCTATTGAATGTTTATGTAATTTAACAATTTGTAGACGCGTACCATTGCAGAGGCCATCCTTAATACTTAGATTACGAATTAGCATAACAACAGTTCCTATTTTGAGTTGTAACTTGTGTACCGAAAATCCAGGGTAATTCAACGAATTTAAATATTCAACTGGATATTCCAACTAAATGTCTTCATCTGTTTGATCGAGCCCTCGATGTTTGGCTGTATCTGCACTTAAATAGGTATGAACCTCGCCCTCGACTAAATTCAGAATTTTATTATTTAATGTGCGAACATCATCATTGTGGCAAGCTAATATAATTCGGTCGAAGAGATTGGCATTAGAAGAAATGGACTTGCCGTAGATATCATGAATTATATTTGTAGATTCCCAGTTATCCGGTACTTTTAATACGTCTATATTACCATTGCCAATATTCAATAACCAATTTGCATGTTCAATATCAGATGATCTCATGTTTTTCGTTAATTGAAATTTAATACAGCTTGACCTTTTTATATTATAGGGTAGATTTAATGAATCGGCTCATCGGATAATACATCGGGATAATCGGATAAAATGCATCTGCGCGTTACATTTTAGCGTTGCATAAAAATCCTGTGGGAACGTGGAATGTGTTGAGCTGGCATAGAACGGGAGCTGCCAGACAAGCCGTAGAACAACTGGAGAATCTAAAAATGGATATTACAGCAATCCAAGAGATGAGATGGCTTAATGCTGGGAACGCCAAGATTTGTAATTCGGTTGTGTTCTACAGCGGCGGAGATGGTAACAGACATGAACGAGGAACAGGGTTCGTTATAAGTGAACGGATAGCAGACAGAGTAATCTTTTTGACGTGAATACGTCTTTAAAATCGGTAACGTGTAACGAAAAGTGTAACGGAGGGTGGTGTCCGGATGTCCGGACTAAATAAAGTCGATAGCATGTTGATAAATTTAAAAGAAACATGTAACGAAAAGTGTAACGGAGGGTGGTGTCCGGATGTCCGGACTAAATAAAGTCGGTAGCATGTTGATAAATCTACCCTATAATATAAAAAGGTAAGGGTTTTATGCAACGCTAAAATGTAAAGCGCAGATATAACGCACAGATGCATTTTATCCGATTATCCCGATGTATTATTCGATGAGCCGATTCATTAAATGCATATATCCACCCTATAATATAAAAAGGTAAGAGTTTTTATGCAACGCTAAAATGTAACGCGCAGATACAACGCGCAGATGCATTTTATCCGATTATACCGATGTATTATTCGATGAGCCGATTCATTAAATGCATATATAAAAGAAATGGTATGGAGTCGAGTAAAGAATGGCATACAAATTCAAAGTACAAACAATATAACAAATGTCGTATGGAAAAAAGTTTTGTAACTCGAAGGTTTATTTCTTTATATGGAAAGGTTATCCACTAGACTTCTATTAAACTACAAAAGGACAGCCAATCAACAAAAGAAGAAACAAATCACGAAAAGTAAATCTTCCCATACGCCAGAAAGACGCAATGCAAGCATGACACGTTAGAACCAATCAGGATAACCAAAACAAGATCCAACACTCAAGCGTTGCCGTTGGATCAACCTCACAAAAAACCGAAATTATACCAAAGACGATCCTGTACAAGACTTAATCACAGCACTTGACACCGGCGAACAACACTTCGCTTTTTCTATATTGGTATTTTGTTTCTTTATTTTTTGTTTAATTAATAAAGAAATTTCAAAAGGTGGCATGGATGGCGACATCTGCGGTGAAAGTCAGTAGTAGGTGATGTTTGCTGAATATGGTTGATTTATGATTCAACAAATGTCGTAAGGAAAGAAGTTTTATAACTTGAAGGATTTTTCATTTATATACAATTACAAGCGGGCAAAACGTGAGCGGCTCAAATGCGCAAATTGGCCCGCGAAGCGGGCCAGGGGGTTGGGCCGCGTAGCGGCCAGGGGAGCGGAGCCCCCCTAGTTTAATATAAATATGTAACAAAAAGTGTGTGTAGGTGTGTAAAAAAATATGCACGACCAATGTTAAAGTCGTTCAATGGTCACCAGAAATTTTTTTCCAATCGGTGAATCCGGGCAAAATGGATGTACCGGGTAAAAGACGTATTCACGTATTTGAACCTATCAACGATAGAATCTGCTGGCTGAGGGTCAAAGGTGTGTGGTATAACTATTCCTTCCTATCCGCACATGCACCAACCGAAGAAAGTGACGACGAAGTTAAGGACGCTTTCTATGAGCTTCTTGATAAAACTATAGAAAAAATGCCTAAACAAGATATGAGAATGCTATGCGGAGATTTTAACGCGAAAATAGGCAGGGAACAAAATTTTGGACCGACGATTGGCAAACACAGTCTACACGAACTATCAAATGAAAATGGGATGAGATTGATTGACCTGGCAACAACGAATAATATGTTGATAAAGTCTACGATGTTCGACCATAAGAACATTCATAAACAAACTTGGAGATCTAATGATGGTAGGACAAGGAATCAGATTGATCATATAGTGATAGATGCAAGACATGGAAGTAATGTGATGGATGTGAGAAGCCTTAGAGGGGCGGACGGAGACTCCGACCATTTCTTGGTAAGAGCCAAAGTGAGACTGCGAATATCCACATATAAAATAAAAAAGGACAGTGAAACCATACGATGGAATGTAGCCAAATTGAACAATGCGGAAGAGAGAAAGAATTTTGAAGAAGCAATAGAAGAACACTTTGAGGAATAAAACCCCGAGATGACGTGGAAGGTGCATGGAAAGAAATCCTAGAGGCAACAACTAAAGTAGCAGACAATATGCTTGGCAGAGAAAACAAAAACAAGTCGAAATCAAAGGGATGGTGGGATAGCGAATGCCAGCGGATTCTGAGAGATAGAGAGACGTACAGAAAAATAATGTTACAAAGAGATACACACGAAAATAGACAGAAATACAATAATGCTAGAAAAAGGGCAAGAAACACAATAAGAACTAAGAAAAGAGAATATGAGGAGAACATAATGAAGGAAATGGAGAAACGGAATGCAGAATCGCCATAAAGCATTTTATGGCGAAATCTCCAACACAAAAGCAGGTTTTAAACCTAGAACAAAAACCTTTCTCAAAAAACCAAATGGAGAACTTACGGCTAGTGTGGAAGAAATACTTGAAATATGGAAACAACATTTTACCGACCTACTAAACGTAGAGAGCCCAGAACTCTCGTACTCAGGGGAGTACCAAACTGCAGACTGGCCATCAGACGAACCAACTCTCCAGGAGACTACAATAGCAATAAAGAAACTTAAGAACTCGAAAGCTCCTGGAACTGACGGAATAACGGCGGAAATGATAAAGTATGGAGGACAGACCATGCATAAATACTTACACGATCTAATATTCAAAATATGGAAAACGGAAGAGCTCCCAGAAAGCTGGCAGGAGAGTATTATAATACCCATTCATAAAAAAGGAGACAGATCAAAATGCGACAATTATAGAGGAATCTCTGATTAACACAGCATACAAAATACTCTCAAACATCCTACTAAGTAGAATAACACCACTAGTAGAGAACAGCATAGGAGAATACCAGGCGGGTTTTAGACCAGGCAAATCAACAACCGACCAGTTATTTACTATCAGACAACTACTTGAGAAGAGCTGGGAATTTAACAAAACCCTACATCATATGTTCGTAGATTTCCAAAAAGCATACGACAGTATTACGCGGACAGAGCTCTGGGGCGCAATGTTTGAACTCGGAATACCCCGAAAACTCATCCAGCTTACAAAAATGTGTGTGAACGGATCAAGAGCCAGAGTACGAGTCGGAGGATCAACATCACAATCTTTCACAATCGCCAATGGTTTGAAACAGGAGATGCCCTCTCACCTCTCTTGTTTAATATAGCCCTTGAAAAAGCTATAAGGCTGGCAGACGTAGATATACAGATGTTCACAGGTGACGGACCCAGACTACTGCTAGCATATGCGGATGATATAGACGTTATAGGCAATAGCGTGATCAGTGTAAAAGATACTTTCGTGAGAATAGAAAGGGAGACGGGAAGAATGGGTCTGGTGGTGAACGAGGACAAGACCAAATACATGTGCGTAAAGAGACTGTCGCGGAGAGACAGAGTGGGACAAAATGTTACAATAGACAACTATAATTTTGAAAGAGTTCAACTTTTCAAATACTTGGGATCCATAATCACCGAGGATAACGACCTGACAGAGGAAATAAAGAACCGCATCCAGACAGGCAACAGATGCATATACGCACTAGCAAAGTTTTTCCAAACAAAGAACGTCTCGAAAATATCTAAAATCAAAATCTATAAGACTGTCATAAGACCAACAGTGACGTACGGCTCCGAAGCATGGACTGTTACCAAAGCAAACGAACAACGACTACGAGTCTTCGAAAGAAAAGTGCTGAGAAAGATATTTGGACCTTTGCACGACCCAGACACAAACGATTACCGAAGAAGAACAAATGCCGAACTTAAAGAGCTGTACAGAGACCCAGACATAGTACAAGAAATAAAGTCACAACGGTTAAGATGGGCGGGTCACGTGCAGAGGCAACCGAGCGACAGAATGATTAAAATGGCATGGGATACAGCACCCGAAGGTAAAAGACCGATAGGACGACCACGTCTCAGATGGCGAGACAATATCAAAGCAGACCTCCAGACCATAGGGATATGCGAAGAACAGATAGAAGCGCTTATGTCAGAGCGAGAAAAATGGAGGGAAATTGTAAAGTCAGCCAAGACCCACCCAGGGTTGTAGAGCTGCACGATTGATTGCTTGATTGATTGATTGATAAAAACCCTTACCTTTTTATATTATAGGGTAGATATAGGGTAGATATGCATTTAATGAATCGGCTCATCGGATAATACATCGAGATAATCGGATAACATGCATCTGCGCGTTGTATCTGCGCGTTACACTTTAGCGTTGCATAAAAACCCTTACCTTTTTATATTATAGGGTAGATTAAAAAAAAATATTTTTTGCTGAAGGAAGCGGCGGCTTGTCCCTGGCACCGGCCCTGATAATAGAAATATATTTGAAACTGTTTTACTTAATTACTTAACGTTCTATTTAATTTATTTTTATTATTTAAAATTATATTTATGTAATATCCGGTTTCACAAAGGGTAGTATAATTTAAATTTGGCGCCATATGATCAATTAGTTGCGCTGTTGAGCGCTTTTTTAGAGTCAAGGCTTTCTACACTCTGGCAACAATGATGCTAGTAGATGTCAAATAAATGAAAGTATAAACGCACGTGTTAATTGATTAAAATATAATAAGGTACAGAATATTAGAGTTGGTAAGAAATATTATAGAAGTGTATTATTATAAAGAAACCATAACATATTTTTTTAGATCGTTATCTAACAATGGCGAGTTCAAGAAAAAGTTTAGTTGCCACATTTGTGATTCCAAATTTGGGTATAAAAATCGTTAAACGTGCACTAAAAATACATTCAGACGTTAAAGAATTTTGTTGTGAAATTTGTGATTATGAGACAACGAGGAAAGGTAACTTCGAACGTCACTTAAGGACTCACACGGGAGAGCGGCCATTTGAATGCTCAATTTGCAATGATAAATTTATGGATGATAGTGCCCTACAAAAGCATGTAAAAATTCATGACAAAAGTTAGAAAACGTTTTGTTTGCAAAATTTGTAGAAAAGTATTTTCCAGCCGGGGTCGGTTAAAGTACATATGAGGATTCACAGAGACGAAAAATCGTACAAATGTGAAATTTGTGATTATGTGGCTACAAGATCGGGTCATTTAACGGAACACCTAAAAACTCATTCCGATGAAAAACCGTTTGAATGTGAATGTTGTTCATACAAAACTACGAGTAAATGCAACTTACTTCGTCATTTTTGGTGCACGACAAAGAAAATCGAGGTTCATTCGAATGCAAGCGGTGCGATTACACAACATCCCACAAGAAGAATTATTTAGAACACAAAGAAACTCACTCTAAAAAGAAGAAAATGTTTGGATGTAAAATTTGTGATTATGTAACTGTTCGGGAAAGAGAGTTAAAAAGACACCAAAAGACTCACTCAGAAGAAGAACCTAATTATGAGTGTGCCAATTGTGTGTATAAAACCAATGATAAATGTAACTTACGGCGGCATATAATACGTCTCGGGCATTAATCTTAATTTTTAATTTTAATAATAAAATATAAACTTATAAAAAATTAATTCGTTTAATTATTTAATTAATTTTAAAATTTTAATTTAATATTGAATTCACAAGCTAATATTTATATATAATTTATTCCAATGAAAATATAATAAAATTTAAAATAAAAAAGTTTTAATAGCAGCGCCAAATTTGAATTTGGAGAAATTTAAAGAGTTATAATAATTAAAATTTTTTAAGAATGGCAAACAAACATAATTGATCTTAATTATAAACTGAAAAAGAAATATAGGTGAGGTGATAGGTCAGTAGATCTCAACGCATTACCAAGAAAACATCACAACGGCAGAGCTGTAACCCGATAATTTGTTACAGAACATACATCAGCTCCTCTGTTTTTTAATTCATTCATGTTGGATAGGGTAGGTAGTTTCAATTATAGAGACTCTTCTGCGACTACTGATTTTCAATTATTTAATGTTTGAAGTTCTTTGTGCATAAACCACTCTAGACCGAACGGTGACTCGCCGCGCAGATCCCGGCCCAACAAAAAACCCCTTCCGACCAAATGCCGGCTCTAATCGGCAAATGGAAAGAGGGGGGGACGGGGGAAGGTCGAGGACGAGCGCGAAATGATAAGTCCGCCAGAGTTAATCTCGACCAGCTAAATCCGCGTCAGCGAATAAATGGCTGTGCGCAGAACCTGGCGGACCAAAATAGGTACGAGCCTTTATAAAAAACGCCCAGAAATTTAAACGTAGACGACAGGGAGTATGGGGCTAAGCCCTGGTATCCCAAATCAGGAAAAGACAGAAATTGTAAGTAACTATTTTTAGTTATTCGTATATATTATTTGTTATTGTTGTTATCAAGCTCTTTCTTATTTTTATTTTGATATTGTAGAAGTTTTCAACCTGCATGATATTGTAAATACATTAAAACGGCGATATAAATATTCTTACCTACCGAAGTTAGTAAATATGAAACATTTTGAAAATTTAACTTGTGATGCTAACTGCGTGGAAAATTTAAGGTTATGATTGATGATGAAGAAATGTGATGATATCGATACGCTGTAACGATTATGAAGCGTTGCGTTGCTTTATAATATTTGGCCATAAACCGAAGAGACGAACAACTCTTGATGAACAAACTAAAGTTTAAGTACAAACTAAAATAAAATATCTTTAAAAAAGAGTTTTTAGATAAGATAAGAAAAGATATCGAAAACAGTGAAGCAAGTAATGAAGAAATAAAATTAGTGGGCAAGTAGCAAATTCAGACACAAATAATCAAGCAGATTAATAGTGTAAAGTTCAAGAATGTCAAAAACTATGTTAGCTTGTGCTAATAAGCTTCTACGTCATCGATCCGCTTGTCACAATTTACACAATAAAATGCACTGTTCATTAAAACAAATCAAAATGTTAATTTGATGCGACATATCAATTCTTCATTTAAAGCAATTGAAATACCGAACGTTAATGAACTTGAATACATCTGGCGAGATAGCGAAAAATGGAACGATGCAATAATTGCGACACGCGCATTATCAGGTCGAAACTATTCATACGGAATTGCGAAGATATAAGAATTCCTACCAAATAGTTAAGCCACGGAATTTTGGCGGCAGGTCTCCCGGCTACATTTTTTAACCCACTTTATAAGCTAGGAGAATTCAAGAAACAATTTAAAAATGTAAACGTAAAAACAATTATCCCCATCGAGTTGTTAATGGAAACTGTGTTAGAGTATAACACCAAGGTTACCGGGTTACATATCTACAATATGCATAGATGAAAATGTTACGATCAAAAATTTACATGGTGTGCAACCACTGGTCATACTGCAGAATTGCCAAAAAATAAATCCTATCGATATTGACTTACTCAACAACGATTTACGCAAAAGATGTTCAGTTATCTCACAAAAATTTAGTTGTGAATTTGACCCAAAAAAATTAACCAAATATTTTTGTAACTTGCTACCAGAAGAATTATGCCAAACAGCTTTAGTCATGTTCCACATCTTTGAATTTAGTGCCATCATGAATACTTTCAGTATATTGGGATTACATCTGATTACTTTGTCAAGATTTACACATGAACATTATATTAAAGCGTTGATGGAACACTACCCTTATGTTTTGTTCGTGGTCCATTCATTACCATTATTTTTGGTTACTCGTCCTGCAGTTACAAAATAAGCACGTTTTGTCCGTTCATCATTTTTGGCACAGCGTTAGCAATATTATTGTTACAAAAAAGTTACATAAAAAGTAGACAGAGACATAAACACCAGGCAAGGGTACGAAATGGAGCTGAAGTTATGCTAACATAAGTTAAGTAAGAACCTCAAGTTATGTAAAGTTATCTCAAAAATTGAGAAGCAATAGCCGAAGCTTTGACGGAAAATGGTTGGTTACGGATGGAAATGCGTTTTATTATGACGAAGATATTTACTTTTACATCGTCGTTAGATGTAAAGTGCTCGTCAAAGTAAAAGGAAATCACGTGTTTCCAACAGAGTTAGAAAATTCTCTGATGTTGCTGACCTTCCAGTGGTGGGAAAACCCTATATAAAATATGTCGCGCGTTTGTGTTACGAAAAGCAAATACAATATTAAGCGAAAATGATATCCTAAATTACGTAACCAAAACTTAACTAGCGAGAATTTAATTTATAAGCACCACGTCACGAAATCTGAGCGGATAATATTCAGAAAGTAGCCATTTTATAGCATGATAGTGCTACCTAGATAGTTTTTAAGAAAAATTTAATATTGATAATTATTTAATTATATTGGAAGTCAGAATATGTAAAACGACATTATGCACATGTAAATTTAAAGTGACAACGTAACAATTAAATTAGACAAGTAAACCGCTACTAAAATTGGCACTGGGTTAATTGTAGAAGATTATATCCACGGTGGAGAACTACTACTTGAGCTGCTACAAAGACAACGGAAAACAGGTACCAGAATATCATTATAGGCAAATTCTGAAACAAAATTGTTTTAATACAGCGTTTACAAATTTAATATTTCTTTACTTGTAGTTCGTATTTCGGAGTAATATTTAGTTCCGGCCGTCAATAATGGGTTCACGGTTACACAGGAGTTTGTGTAAATGTACACCTTGAGCATATTTCGGGACCAGTACATGGCAAATTTGCCAAACAAGTGCCACATTAGTATAATGATGGCCCACGTAAATTTCCACAGTGAAGGCTAAAAAAAGACATCATCATAAAATAGTGCTTACTGCTTGTAATTTATATTTACCTCCGGGATTGAATATCTACAAATGATTACACCCGCCATACAATCCTTCACGAGTAGAATTTTGCACAGGAAGATATTCAAACCAAAAATAGCGTACATCTTCTTAGTGTAGGTGTATATGTTACGGTCAATGATGTAAATTGGGCATTGACGTTGGCCAATGATGTAAATATTTTCATCTGATTGTAATATTTACGTCTTTGGCCGGTCAATAACGTTAATGGCCAAAAAGGATTGGACAATGATGATATCATAGAATGAATGCTATAAGGAACAGCAAAATAGTGATTTGAATTTAACAGCCAACTGGCAAGCAACATTTAGGTGTATTGTATTTATTGTATTATAATCATTTATTAACAAAAATAATAAAAATTAACAAAAAGTTTTAAATCTAAAAAATAGTTAAATAAAATTTTTTTAAATTCCATCATTTTTATTCTGGCATGGGAGTGATCCATGGCACTTCGAATTGCAAATTTGTTTGCTAGCACGACACGCACATTTATTATTCTTACATCCACCCTTGCAGTGACAACGCTTGTAACCCTGTCCTCCTAAAACACTGTTTTGAGCTGCAGCTTGTCTAAGAGTAATTTCATTTTCCTTGATCGTTTCGCTAATGTTTTCTAACATAATTAGCTTTTCAGTACAAGGGTTAAACTCCGATCGAGTATATTTATGCTTTAAAACACCATAACTTGTGCAAAGTTTATAAAGGCCATCTTCCACTGAAATAACAACAGCCAGTATGTTTCGAAGGGAACCGCGAGCTCTGTCTACGTCTGGTATAGGAATTCGAACCGTACTTCCAATTTGAACAACAGAAAATTTTTCGTTTGATAACTTGAGCATTTTAGAGGCTTGTTTTCTAATGCTTCTCTACATCTTTTACGTTGTACAGTAATATTCTCCTGACTTTCGCAATTGTGGCATATTCCAGCATGGTTAACTTCTTCGCCAAGAGGTAATACTATAGTACACTGGTTGCAAACGTTTCTTTCTTCAACAACGGGTTCTAACAAGTTTTCAATGTCTTCTTCGGTTTCAAGTATTGGTTCCACATTACCTTCCATTTCACCAACTGATTTGTTATCTTGCATTTCTTCATCTGCATTTTTATCTGTTAGTTCTTCAAACCTTCCTTCCATTTCTTGTAATAAAGTTTCGATTTCTTCTTCGGTGGATAAATTAAAATTTTCATCGTGTGGAATTCCAGTTGAGGCTAATCCTACCCTAGTCGGACATCCAAACATTGCTTCATATGGGCATCTTCCAATTCCAGAATGCAAAGCACGGTTTTCTTAAACTGAATAAATTTAATTCCTGCTAGGCCAATCTGAAGTTTTATTTTCGTCCATCCACGTTCCCAACATATCCTTGATATCTCTATGAATGCAAAATGGGTCTCGAAACTAAACCTTTCTTAGGATTGCTACTTTTCTTTTGACACTGGATGCAATTCCGAAGATATCCCATTATCGTTTCTTTGGTAATATTGCACAAGTGTTTACTTATTTCGGCTACCATTCTATTTCTTCCACCATGTCCGATTGCCAGGTGAGCATTATGGATAATATCAAACAATTCTTCATTTGTTGCATAATACAAAACTTTTGATAGATTACTTTCAGCAACAGGTTTGATTAGGCGCTCTTTTCCATTTATAGTAATTACATCATATTTACGCACCATCCTATAATGCTTCGTTGTTTTCTTAGACCACTCTTGTAAAAGTAAAGTCTTCGCCTCTTGAACTTCACCAATTCGGTTGTTGTATTCACCAACGTCTAAATACGATTTATTATCATCACGTTTTTCTTGTATTGCTAGGTTAATTTGTTCATTAAATCGCTTTCGCATTTCATCGAGATCTTTGTTATCCATTTCTGTTATGTTCAATTCCTTTTCGTTTTAATCGTTTTCGTTTTAATTGTTTTCGTAACTTCTTTATTTAACTTATTAGATATATTTTTAAGTTGGTAATTACTTAATAATACTTAATCTCTATAAAAAAATCGCCAACTAAAATGATACTAGTTTTGTTATACAACATTCCTCACCGTACAATAGTAATATCATCATTGCCCACTCTGTATTGGGCAATGACGTCATTGCCCCGGACAATGATGTAAAAACTACATATGAAATTTTAAATGTCATCATTGCCCAAAATGCTTGGTCATTATCGTTATTGGCCGGGCATTAACGTCAATGACCAACGTAAGTGGGCATTGACGTCATTGACCGGCCATTGACGTTAATGGCCGAATTGTCGTCATTGACCGTAACATATATAAAGTGCTTTAAAATACTCATATTAGTTTAAAGGCGTTATACCGTTAGTTTTAGTATTTGTTCTGGTATTGGAATAATAATTCAATAAATAAATTTTGGATAGTTCTTAAAAATTTTATGGTAGACTTCCAAAAAATAACTAAAACACTTCAAATAATAATATTTTTGCATTGGGTTTCTGTGTTGATGGTATTTAATAAATTGTTTTTGAATAAAAAAAATTTCTGCCCTCTAACTCGAGTATTTATTGAAACGGAAAATTACGAAGCTCCGACTCCCAACCACGTGCTGTTGTGGACTTTAGGCGATGCTAAGCCATTTGTTGAACCTTTCCGGGGAAACCATTTTAGCAAAACAAACTACGGATTGTTCCAACAAAAAACTGGAGACTTGGTCGAAATTACGAACGATAAATGCAGGGATTTGTGGCAAAAAGGTAAAAAACTATCGACACGCACAATTAAGTTTGCTTAATTCAAACGAGCAGAGACATCCTCACACGATCTGCAGCAGAAGGTGCTATCTTAGTTGTAACAACTGACTTCAGGGACTGAAATCTAGTGTGCCGAAGAGGAAGATGTTGCAGAAACTATGTATAAGAAGGGCGGACGAAGAAAACGATTACGACGAGGATTTGAGAATGAACCTACAATCTCAACTGCCGCATTCAGTAATAGAGGCATACATGGTACTGTGATTTCGCCAAAAGATTTGATGACTACTAATGCTAAGGCACCCGGTTCGAACCCGGGAGGAGTCTACAAAGGAAAATTTTCTTTCTGGCTCTCTTTCTATCTATGACCGTCCCCGTGCTTCGAAGGCACGTAAAGCCGGTGGTCCTCCTATGTTAATGAATTGCCATCATTAATAATAATATAGGGTAACAGGCACATCTGAAGCAAGTCTAGCAAACTACTTCAGATGTAAAACAAATAATATGCTCACAGAACCAGCAGTAGCTTCGGATCTTTGTCGATGTTACTGTTGGATATTACAGGACCTAGTCCTAATTTAAGAAGAAGAAGATAAAATTCGGTACCACAACGCTAATGTTATTTTTGAAGATGTAAAGCTTTGTGTTTTATTTTGTTAAATAGTATAACAGATTAACTGATAATAGCAAACACCGTTTTATTTCCTGCACAATACATGAAAATAAGCAGTGTAAAATTGTACGTCTCCTAAAACTCAAGATGAAAAATATTATTTTACTGTTATTAGCATTTCAGTTATTGGTTGAAAATATTTCTTGTAACGACGTTATTAAATTTTATCTAAGGTACTTATAAATTTACTGTCAAAATAATTAGCTTTATTAATTTATTTGCTAATGAATCCAAAACATAAAAAGGAAAAAAAAATTTGTCATCATAATGAAGAATTTTATTGTTTAAATTATTAAATTATAATTGTCAACCATTATTTATATAACGGGTGTTCATTTTAAAACTTCCAGCAATTAATATCTCAAAAACCAAAAGTCATATGAAAAAATGTTTCGAACGAAAGTTGTATGATAGCGAGGGGGACAGAATATGGCATAATTGTTTTCTTAATTTATTGACCTTTTCAAGCTCATTTGAAGGTCAACTTTGATTTTTTAAATGGCACCTTAATTTTTTTTAGCAGATTCATATTTTGCATGAAAAAATAAACAACTTTTGTTGGAAAATTTTTTTTATCCCACATTAGGATTTTCGAGTAAGATGCGTTGAAACAAAATAAAAACATTTTAATAAACTGCAGCTGATTATATCGAAATTTATTTTTTTAAAAGTTAGAAGGCTGTTATTGCTTTTGTTATTATTCAACTTGAATAATTTTAGGACACTGAAAACAAAACACTGTCAAAACAAATAAATTGACATTAGTTTCCCCCCCCCTTCAAAAAATCGATTATTTTTTGTAGGATCATTTGCAAGAACTGAGAATCTTATAACGCGAGCAACCTGGTAAAATGTTCTCATAGGTATGTTATAGACTTGTTTCAAAATTTTCTTGGAAACAGGATCCTCAAAATAAAATGCGCAAGAACTACAGAATATTATAAACTGAGCCAAATTAAAAGTTATAGGTATGTTAAACCTAATAGTTCGGGCGTGAAGTTTCTGCTATTAGTTCTACAGTTGGACTGTTCATAAGGCGCAAAATTGCATAAATTTACCCATAAAAATGCTTCATCAAACTTTGCCGAGGATGTCCTGACAGGGACAGTGGAGTTTAGTGAAAAATTGCTTCAATTATTACTCATCCACATTTAGAAATCGACTTGATTTTCTGATGAGTCAACCGTTTTAAAGGGAAAAATTTGTCAATAAACACAACTGTCGATATTGTGTGATGAAAATCCTTGTTTTTCTGATGGACAACACAGTGGCCGCAATAAAAACGTGTTGGGCTGGTTTACTTGGTGATACAATTATTGGACCATTATTTATTGATAATGCTCAATCTGGACTATGCTGAAATGAAAATAACTCGCCACTAGTGCCGAAAAGTGAAGGTGAAGTCATCTCGCGAAAGAAAAGATTACGAAAAAAGATCAAATAACATGAGTAATCTGTTCTTCTTCTTCAAGTGCCATACACTTCATTGTGCGTAGGCGATCAGCTTAGCCGAAGCCAAGCTGACTTTACTAGGGAATATAATTAATGGGTGGTTTCCGTTGCCTTCCCACAGTCCAAAGATTGATATCGGACCTTTGATCACAGCAGTGTAACCGACTCGACTAGGAATCGAACCATGGTCTACCGCTTTAAAGTCGGCCGGTGTATGCTTTACGCTACACTGCTGGTTACAGTATCTGTTACGTGCAGAAAACAAGCCGCTTTCAATGCCATGTAATGTGTATGAAATGATAGTATTTCGCTGCAGAATTGCAAAAAACTCAATTCGACACTGCCTGATCCATTCAGTCTGAATCACACCTTAAGTGATAATAGTTATATATTGTAATATTGACGGAAATAGTGATAAGTACTTTTCCATTTAAATTATATAAGAAGCGATGAGAACTGCATTTCTGCATTTCAGAACTTTGTAAATATAGAAATGCACATTCAACATCTTTTACTTTATATAAAGTAGCCATTTTAGAATCAAGTTAGTTACTCACATTAGTTTAAAGGCGTTACGCTGTTAGTTTATAGGCATTTGTTTTGGTGTGTTGTAATAGTATATAACATTACTAGCAAGGTAAGAGGGTTTTTACTGGCGAATGGAGGATATAACTGACGAGCCGCAGGCGAGTCAGTTACCTCCTTGAGCCATTAAAACCCGTTACCTTGCGTGTATTGCTTTATATTTTATTTGTTTCTCATTTGTAAAAAGGTTAGATAAATTCCAAAAAAATCTCAATAATTTGTCGCAAATGTCGTAAGCTATGGAAGCGTTGCCATGAACATGTCTGTTTATTTTTCTTTACATTTGTTTTGGCGAAAGCGAAAATGAATGTACCAAAAGAAATTATTGAGGCAGCCAGCAGTGTAGCTTCATGTTTATTACCTGCAAAATCAGCTTCAAGGTACGAGCGAGAATACGACGACTTCAAAAAGTGGCAAAACAAAAATAGTGTGATTGGGGTAACTGAAGATGTTTTGTTGGTCTACTTGAATCAACTATCAGCTAGATTCAGCCCTAATACTTTATGGGCAAAATGGTCTATGCTGAAAAGCTGCTTGGAAATGAAAGAAAATGCCCCTGTTCGCAGGTTTGTTTTCCTTAAAAAATTTATTGAAAAATATGACGTTTAGTTGTCATTTGCAGATTTCAAAAGGTAATAGCGTTTCTGAAACGAAAAAATGAGCGTTATACGCCAAAAAAGGCCAAGGTATTAAGTAAAGAAGAGGCTGAACAATTTCTTTTACATGCTCCTGATGACCAGTGGTTGCTGGCGAAAATTGTAACAATATTTGGGATTTTTGGATGTTGTCGATGTGACGAAATTCTCTCCTTAAACATGAATGATGTAGAAGATATGGGAAAATACGTTATTGTGACATTGCGGCAAACAAAAAATTTAACAACAAGAAGATTCACCATAACCGATGATGGCTGCAGCTTCAAGCCCTGCATGTTATACAGAAAATATGTAAATCTTCGGCCTCCTGGAACAGAAAGCCTAAGATTTTTTGACATACCGACATGGAAAGTGCATTTCCTTAATGCTGGCCAGCACACTATTGGTGGTGTCCCAAAGCAAATAGCGAAATATTTAGGTTTAAAAGACCCAGAGTTATACACCGGCCACTCTTTTCGCAGAACTGGAGCCACTATGGTTGCGGATTCGGGTGGAGATATTTTAGCACTAAAGCGTGCAGGAGGGTGGAAGAGCACCGAAATTGCGATGAGTTATGTCGATGATTCGGTCAACAAAAAAATCGAAATGTCTAGCAAATTATTTGGTAGTAAGGAGAGTACAAATGTTCTGCAGTCCTCAAGTTCAGCAGTTTCTGAGTCAACAGATGGTTCATCATCATCAGTATCAACTCTTTCATCATCAAAAATCTGTGTTACTGGAAATAACAATTGTACCATGATTTTCAACATATATGACGATAAAACAAAATTTTCTAATGTAAATAATACTACTAACTTGTAAAAATTTTGCAAGTTAACTGTCAGTTTTACAAGTTAGTGACTTGATAAAATAAACTTTCTTGATTAATATTGTGTTTTTGGAAACTGATGTTTACAAATGAGAAACAAATAAAATTAATAAATAAAATTTTGGATAGTTTTTTAAAAAGTTATTTGAAGACGTCCAAAATATCACTATAATTACTATCAATATTTTTTGAATGCGGTTCTTCTTTCTCTACTTCTAATAAATTTACATTACGTAAATTCATACACTTTACCGAGACATTCGACAAAATTATAGTTTTTGTTGTATTTCCTGATCTACCTGTAATGGTTTTTGTGACAATTTATTATAAAAATAAGTTTCTTTTACTAATAATAATTAAAATCCACCATAAATAAATACATACTGTAATTTTAATTTAATAACGATGAAATTGACTTTCATTAAAAATAAAGTCGGAATCGCAAACTTTACTTGTCAAAATGCAGTATTTCGTTTCTCAAGTGGCTCAACATAGTTTTAAAATTACAGAATCGTATTATACAAATGGATTTAAATCCAAGTATGTAAATCAAAACTAAACGATAACAGCTTAATGTAATTTAAACTTGAGTATGCACAGTCAAGAATGATCCCTCTAACGAAACAAATTATTCAGATATTAGTTGCTTGTTCATATTTATTTATATTACACACCCGGTTATGTTGTGTACACCGCAAAAATAATGTTCACTAAATAATAAGTAAAATGAACATGCGACTTACCCCTTGTCAACCGTTGCAGAAGATGGTTCCATATTGGTCCAACATCACAAATCACCTAGTACAACAATTGCTACGATCCATTACACGAACTATCAATAATTACTGATAGTCTATCACCTACAAAAAGCACTTGAATTACTTATCGGTGGCTTTATAAGTACCACAAAATTAATAATGCAAAATAATCTATAAATTATGATAAATAATTAATACACAAATAGGATAAAATTCATAATACTTACCATCCAAATCAGTTGTAAGCATTTTCGAGTTCACAAATTTGACTTTGAATCAGCACTGCTTTGAATAAGTTTTAATATATTCCGTTGAATCATATTAAATATGTCCTTCGAATATGGTAAAATTCTTAAGCCGAATCAATGCAGTTATTAAAACATCATTCATCCGAACAAAACTTGACATTAAAAACTAAATTGAAAACCATCAATTCCATTTGTCTTTATGAAAGTCTTTACAGGTTATGTGCAAAATAATTTTGTTCAAATTGAGGCTGACATCAAAATGCTAAAACAAGATTATTTAAAATGGTAATATATGAATAAAAATATGTTTAATTACCTGATGAAGGCTTGGAACCTATAGACAGCCAATAAATTAAACATATGGGCTTGTTGCTAGGCAAAAAACAAACTATTCACGCAAGACCACGTAAATGTAGATGGCACTACACGCATTATTCAAGTCGCATACAGGATGCTGCAAATATTTAATAAGCTAAATTAAAATAAATTAACTGAAAAGTTGCATTTTTAGTTGTCCAGATGATTGTATAAAAAAATAAGTAACTTACTTTAAACCGGAAAGCTTGTCGGTTTTAGCAAATGTGTTATAGCGTACGGGGGTCCCTTAATCAGGTTTTTTTCTGTGGAAGGCTCCCGAGGTTTTTGAGGATATTTTCTTTACTGCTGATAAAAATATAAAATCACTCAATATTCTTTTACGGCATTTTTACGTCATTTTTACGTCATTTTAATTCATTTTTTACAGCATTTTTACGTCATTTTTACGTCGTTTTACGTCATTTTTTACAACATTTTGATGTCATTTATACGTCTTTATTACGTCATTTTTACGTCGTTTTACGTCATTTTTAACGCATTTTGACGTCATTTTTACGTCCTGTTTATTACGGCATTTAACGTCATTTTACGTCATTTTACGTCATTTTACGTCATTTCACGTCATTTTTAGGTCATTTGAATTCATTTTTTTACAGCATTTTGACGTCATTTTTACGTCTTTTTTATTACGTCATTTTTATGTCCGTTTTATTACGTCATTTCACGTCATTTCTTCGTCATTTCACGCCGTTTTGACGTCATTGTTTCGTGCTTTTGATTACGTCATTTTACGTCATTTTTTTCAGCATTTTGACGTCATTTTACGTGCTTTTGATTACGTCATTTTACGTCATTTTTATGTCATTTTACGTCATTTTTTTTAGCATTTTGACATCATTTTTACGTCCTTTTTATTACGTCATTTTTGCGTCGTTTCACGTCAATTTTAGGTCATTTTAATTCATTTTTTACAGCATATTGACGTCATATTTACGTCCGTTTTATTACGTTATTTTTACGTCGTTTTACGTCATTTTACGCCATTTTACGTCATTTTACGTCAATTTTACCGCATTTTGACGTCATTTTTACGTCCTTTTTATTACGTCATATTACGTCATATCACGTCATTTTTACGTCATTTTCACGTATTTTTTATTACGACATTTTACTTCATTTTTACGGCATTTTGACGACATTGTTACGTGCTTTTGATTACGTCATTTTACGTAATTTTTTTCAGCATTTTGACGTTATTTTTACGTCCTTTTTATTACGTCATTTTTGCGTCGTTTCACGTCATTTTTAGGTCATTTTAATTCATTTTTACCG
>JARFIX010000606.1:0-11074 GCA_036346125.1 Lycocerus yunnanus | reverse complement strand
GAACTGATAATTACAAATTGTTAACTATACTTCAATTTGAAGTTGTGAATTTGAAATTCTCAAATAAACAATTTAGAATTAATAATTACAAATTATTAACTATACTTCAATTTGAAGTTGTGAATTTGAAATTCTCAAATAAACAATTTAGAATTAATAATTACAAATTGTTAACTATACTTCAATTTGAAGTTGTGAATTTGAAATTCTCAAATAAATAATTTAGAATTAATAATTACAAATTATTAACTATACTTCAATTTGAAGTTGTGAATTTGAAATTCTCAAATAAACAATTTAGAATTAATAATTTCATATTATTAACTATACTTCAATTTGAAGTTGTGAATTTGAAATTCTCAAATAAACAATTTAGAATTAATAATTTCAAATTATTAACTATACTTCAATTTGAAGTTGTGAATTTTAAATTCTCAAATAAACAATTTAGAATTAATAATTACAAATTATTAACTATACTTCAATTTGAAGTTGTAAATTTGAAATTCTCAAATAAACAATTTAAAACTGATAATTACAAATTGTTAACTATACTTCAATTTGAAGTTGTATATTTGAAATTCTCAAATAAACAATTTAGAATTAATAATTACAAATTGTTAACTATAGTTCAATTTGAAGTTGTGAATTTGAAATTCTCAAATAAACAATTTAGAATTAATAATTACAAATTATTAACTATACTTCAATTTGAAGTTGTGAATTTGAAATTCTCAAATAAACAATTTAAATTAATAATTACAAATTGTTAACTATACTTCAATTTGAAGTTGTGAATTTGAAATTCTCAAATAAACAATTTAGAATTAATAATTACAAATTGTTAACTATACTTCAATTTGAAGTTGTGAATTTGAAATTCTCAAATAAACAATTTAGAATTAATAATTACAAATTATTAACTATACTTCAATTTGAAGTTGTAAATTTGAAATTCTCAAATAAACAATTTAGAATTAATAATTACAAATTGTTAACTATACTTCAATTTGAAGTTGTGAATTTGAAATTCTCAAATAAACAATTTAGAACTGATAATTACAAATTTTTAACTATACTTTAATTTGAAGTTGTGAATTTGAAATTCTCAAATAAAAATTTAGAATTAATAATTACAAATTGTTAACTATACTTCAATTTGAAGTTGTGAATTTGAAATTCTCAAATAAACAATTTAGAATTAATAATTACAAATTGTTAACTATACTTCAATTTAAAGTTGTGAATTTGAAATTCTCAAATAAACAATTTAGAATTAATAATTTCAAGTTATTAACTATACTTCAATTTGAAGTTGTGAATTTGAAATTCTCAAATAAACAATTTAGAATTAATAATTTCAAATTATTAACTATACTTCAATTTGAAGTTGTGAATTTGAAATCTCAAATAAACAATTTAGAACTATTAATTACAAATTGTTAACTATACTTCAATTTGAAGTTGTAAATTTAAAATTCTCAAATAAACAATTAAGAAATCATAATTTCAAATTATTAACTATACTTCAATTTGAAGTTGTGTTTTTGAAATTCTCAAATAAACAATTTAGAATTAATAATTTCAAATTATTAACTATACTTCAATTTGAAGTTGTGAATTTGAAATTCTCAAATAAACAATTTAAATTAATAATTTCAAATTATTAACTATACTTCAATTTGAAGTTGTGAATTTGAAATTCTCAAATAAACAATTTAGAATTAATAATTTCAAATTATTAACTATACTTCAATTTGAAGTTGTGAATTTGAAATTCTCAAATAAACAATTTAGAATTAATAATTTCAAATTATTAACTATACTTCAATTTGAAGTTGTGAATTTGAAATTCTCAAATAAACAATTTAGAATTAATAATTTCAAATTATTAACTATACTTCAATTTGAAGTTGTGAATTTGAAATTCTCAAATAAACAATTTAAATTAATAATTTCAAATTATTAACTATACTTCAATTTGAAGTTGTGAATTTGAAATTCTCAAATAAACAATTTAAATTAATAATTTCAAATTATTAACTATACTTTAATTTGAAGTTGTGAATTTGAAATTCTCAAATAAACAATTTAAATTAATAATTTCAAATTATTAATTATACTTCAATTGAAGTTGTGAATTTGAAATTCTCAATAAACAATTTAGAATTAATAATTTCTAATTATTAACTATACTTCAATTTGAAGTTGTGAATTTGAAATTCTCAAATAAACAATTTAGAATTAATAATTACAAATTATTAACTATACTTCAATTTGAAGTTGTGAATTTGAAATTTTCAAATAAACAATTTAGAACTGATAATAACAAATTGTTAACTGTACTTCAATTTGAAGTTGTGATTTTGAAAATCTCAAATAAAAATTAGAACTAATAATTACAAATTGTTACCTATACTTCAATTTGAAGTTGTGATTTTGAAAATCTCAAATAAAAATTAGAACTGATAATTACAAATTGTTAACTATACTTCAATTTGAAGTTGTGAATTTGAAATTCTCAAATAAACAATTTAGAATTAATAATTACAAATTATTAACTATACTTCAATTTGAAGTTGTGAATTTGAAATTCTCAAATAAACAATTTAGAATTAATAATTTCAAGTTATTAACTATACTTCAATTGGAAGTTGTGAATTTGAAATTCTCAAATAAACAATTTAAATTAATAATTTCAAGTTATTAACTATACTTCAATTTGAAGTTGTGAATTTGAAGTTCTCAAATAAACAATTTAGAACTGATAATTACAAATTGTGAACTATACTTTAATTTGAAGTTGTGATTTTGAAATTCTCAAATAAACAATTTAGAATTAATAATTACAAATTATTAACTATACTTCAATTTAAAGTTGTAAATGTGAAATTCTCAAATAAACAATTTAGAATTAATAATTACAAATTGTTAACTATACTTCAATTTGAAGTTGTTAATTTGAAATTCTCAAATAAACAATTTAGAATTAATAATTACAAATTGTTAACTATACTTCAGTTTGAAGTTATGAATTTGAAATTCTCAAATAAACAATTTAGAATTAATAATTTCAAGTTATTAACTATACTTCAATTTGAAGTTGTGAATTTGAAATTCTCAAATAAACAATTTAGAATTAATAATTACAAATTATTAATTATACTTCAATTTGAAGTTGTTAATTTGAAATTCTCAATAAAACAATTTAGAATTAATACTTTCAAATTATTAACTATACTTTAATTTAAAGTTGTGAATTAGAAAATCTCAAATAAACAATTTAGAAGTAATAATTACAAATTGTTAACTATACTTCAATTTGAAGTTGTGAATTTAAAATTCTCAAATAAACAATTTAAATTAATAATTTCAAATTATTAACTATACTTCAATTTGAAGTTGTAAATTTGAAATTCTCAAATAAACAATTTAGAATTAATAACTTCAAATTATTAATTATACTTCAATTTGAAGTTGTTAATTTGAAATTCTCAATAAAACAATTTAGAATTAATAATTACAAATTGTTAACTATACTTCAATTTGAAGTTGTGAATTTGAAATTCTCAAATAAACAATTTAAAACTGATAATTACAAATTGTTAACTAACCTTCAATTTGAAGTTGTGAATTTGAAATTCTCAAATAAACAATTTAGAATTAATAATTACAAATTGTTAACTATACTTCAATTTGAAGTTGTGAATTGGAAATTCTCAAATAAACAATTTAAATTAATAATTTCAAGTTATTAACTATACTTTAATTTGAAGTTGTGAATTTGAAATTCTCAAATAAACAATTTAAAACTGATAATTACAAATTGTTAACTAACCTTCAATTTGAAGTCGTGAATTTAAAATTTTCAAATAAACAATTTAGAACTGATAATTACAAATTGTTAACTATACTTTAACTTGAAGTTGTGAATTTGAAATTCTCAAATAAACAATTTAGAATTAATAATTACAAATTGTTAACTATACTTCAATTTGAAGTTGTGAATTTGAAATTCTCCAATAAACAATTTAGAATTAATAATTTCTAATTATTAACTATACTTCAATTTGAAGTTGTGAATTTGAAATTCTCAAATAAACAATTTAAATTAATAATTACAAATTATTAACTATACTTCAATTTGAAGTTGTGAATTTGAAATTTTCAAATAAACAATTTAGAACTGATAATAACAAATTGTTAACTGTACTTCAATTTGAAGTTGTGATTTTGAAAATCTCAAATAAAAAATTAGAACTGATAATTACAAATTGTTACCTATACTTCAATTTGAAGTTGTGATTTTGAAAATCTCAAATAAAAATTAGAACTGATAATTACAAATTGTTAACTATACTTCAATTTGAAGTTGTGAATTTGAAATTCTCAAATAAACAATTTAGAATTAATAATTACAAATTATTAACTATACTTCAATTTGAAGTTGTGAATTTGAAATTCTCAAATAAACAATTTAAATTAATAATTACAAATTATTAACTATACTTCAATTTGAAGTTGTGAATTTAAAATTCTCAAATAAACAATTTAAATTAATAATTTCAAATTATTAATTATACTTCAATTTGAAGTTGTGAACTTGAAATTCTCAAATAAACAATTTAGAATTAAGAATTACAAATTGTTAACTATACTTTAATTTGAAGTTGTGAATTTAAAATTCTCAAATAAACAATTTAGAATTAATAATTTCAAGTTATTAACTATACTTCAATTTGAAGTGGAGAATTTGAAATTCTCAAATAAACAATTTAAAATTAATAATTACAAATTGTTAACTATTTTCAATCTGAAGTTGTTAATTTGAAATTCTCAAATAAACAATTTAGAATTAATAATTACAAATTGTTAACTATACTTCAGTTTGAAGTTATGAATTTGAAATTCTCAAATAAACAATTTAGAATTAATAATTTCAAGTTATTAACTATACTTCAATTTGAAGTTGTGAATTTGAAATTCTCAAATAAACAATTTAAATTAATAACTAAATTATTAATTATACTTCAATTTGAAGTTGTTAATTTGAAATTCTCAATAAAACAATTTAAATTAATAATTACAAATTGTTAACTATACTTCAATTTGAAGTTGTGAATTGGAAATTCTCAAATAAACAATTTAAATTAATAATTTCAAATTATTAACTATACTTTAATTTGAAATTGTGAATTTGAAATTCTCAAATAAACAATTTAAAACTGATAATTACAAATTGTTAACTAACCTTCAATTTGAAGTCGTGAATTTAAAATTTTCAAATAAACAATTTAGAACTGATAATTACAAATTGTTAACTATACTTTAACTTGAAGTTGTGAATTTGAAATTCTCAAATAAACAATTTAGAATTAATAATTACAAATTGTTAACTATACTTCAATTTGAAGTTGTGAATTTGAAATTCTCCAATAAACAATTTAAATTAATAATTTCTAATTATTAACTATACTTCAATTTAAAGTTGTTAATTTGAAATTCTCAAATAAACAATTTAGAACTAATAATTACAAATTATTAACTATACTTCAATTTGAAGTTGTGAATTTGAAATTTTCAAATAAACAATTTAGAACTGATAATAACAAATTGTTAACTGTACTTCAATTTGAAGTTGTGATTTTGAAAATCTCAAATAAAAAATTAGAACTGATAATTACAAATTGTTACCTATACTTCAATTTGAAGTTGTGATTTTGAAAATCTCAAATAAAAAATTAGAACTGATAATTACAAATTGTTAACTATACTTCAATTTGAAGTTGTGAATTTGAAATTCTCAAATAAACAATTTAGAATTAATAATTACAAATTGTTAACTATACTTCAATTTGAAGTTGTGAATTTGAAATTCTCAAATAAACAATTTAGAATTAATAATTTCAAGTTATTAACTATACTTCAATTTGAAGTTGTGAATTTGAAATTCTCAAATAAACAATTTAGAATTAATAATTTCAAGTTATTAACTATACTTCAATTTGAAGTTGTGAATTTGAAGTTCTCAAATAAACAATTTAGAACTGATAATTACAAATTGTTAACTATACTTTAATTTGAAGTTGTGAATTTGAAATTCTTAAATAAACAATTTAGAATTAATAATTACAAATTATTAACTATACTTCAATTTAAAGTTGTAAATGTGAAATTCTCAAATAAACAATTTAGAATTAATAATTACAAATTGTTAACTATACTTCAATTTGAAGTGGTGAATTTGAAATTCTCAAATAAACAATTTAGAACTGATAATTACAAATTTTAACTATACTTTAATTTGAAGTTGCGAATTTGTAATTCTCAAATAAATAATTTAGAATTAAAATTACAAATTGTTAACTTTACTTCAATTTGAAATTGTGAACTTGCAATTCTCAAATAAACAATTTAGAATTAATAATTACAAATTGTTAACTATACTTCAGTTTGAAGTTATGAATTTGAAATTCTCAAATAAACAATTTAGAATTAATAATTTCAAGTTATTAACTATACTTCAATTTGAAGTTGTGAATTTGAAATTCTCAAATAAACCATTTAGAATTAATACTTTCAAATTATTAACTATACTTCAATTTGAAAATGTGAATTAGTAAATCTCATATAAACAATTTAGAAGTAATAATGACAAATTGTTAACTATACTTCAATTTGAAGTTGTGAATTTAAAATTCTCAAATAAACAATTTAGAATTAATAATTTCAAATTGTTAACTATACTTCAATTTGAAGTTGTGAATTTAAAATTCTCAAATAAACAATTTAGAATTAATAATTTCAAATTATTAACTATACTTCAATTTGAAGTTGTGAATTTGAAATTCTCAAATAAACAATTTAAATTAATAATTTCAAATTATTAACTATACTTCAATTTGAAGTTGTGAATTTGAAATTCTCAAATAAACAATTTAAATTAATAATTTCAAATTATTAACTATACTTCAATTTGAAGTTGTGAATTTGAAATTCTCAAATAAACAATTTAAATTAATAATTTCAAATTATTAACTATACTTCAATTTGAAGTTGTGAATTTGAAATTCTCAAATAAACAATTTAAATTAATAATTTCAAATTATTAACTATACTTCAATTCGAAGTTGTGAATTTGAAATTCTCAAATAAACAATTTAGAATTAATAATTTCAAATTATTAACTATACTTCAATTTGAAGTTGTGAATTTGAAATTCTCAAATAAACAATTTAAATTAATAATTTCAAATTATTAACTATACTTTAATTTGAAGTTGTGAATTTGAAATTCTCAAATAAACAATTTAGAATTAATAATTTCAAATTATTAATTATACTTCAATTTGAAGTTGTTAATTTGAAATTCTCAATAAAACAATTTAGAATTAACAATTACAAATTGTTAACTATACTTCAATTTGAAGTTGTGAATTTGAAATTCTCAAATAAACAATTTAGAATTAATAATTTCAAGTTATTAACTATACTTCAATTTGAAGTTGTGAATTTGAAATTCTCAAATAAACAATTTAAAACTGATAATTTCAAATTGTTAACTAACCTTCAATTTGAAGTCGTGAATTTGAAATTCTCAAATAAACAATTTAGAACTGATAATTACAAATTATTAACTATACTTTAACTTGAAGTTGAGAATTTGAAATTCTCAAATAACAATTTAGAATTAATAATTTCAAATTATTAACTATACTTAAATTTGAAGTTGTGAATTTGAAATTCTCAAATAAACAATTTAGAATTAATAATTTCAAATTATTAAATATACTTCAATTTGAAGTTGTGAATTTGAAATTCTCAAATAAACAATTTAGAATTAATAATTACAAATTGTTAACTATACTTCAATTTGAAGTTGTGAATTTGAAATTCTCAAATAAACAATTTAGAATTAATAATTTCAAATTATTAAATATACTTCAATTTGAAGTTGTGAATTTGAAATTCTCAAATAAACAATTTAGAACTGATAATTACAAATTGTTAACTAACCTTCAATTTGAACTTGTGAATATGAAATTCTCAAATAAACAATTTAGAATTAATAATTACAAATTGTTAACTATACTTCAATTTGAAGTTGTGAATTTGAAATTCTCAAATAAACAATTTAGAATTAATAATTTCAAATTATTAAATATACTTCAATTTGAAGTTGTGAATTTGAAATTCTCAAATAAACAATTTAGAATTAATAATTACAAAGTGTTAACTATGCTTCAATTTGAAGTTGTGAATTTGAAATTCTCAAATAAACAATTTAGAACTAATAATTACAAATTGTTAACTATACTTCAATTTGAAGTTGTGAATTTGAAATTCTCAAATAACAATTTAGAATTAATAATTTCAAATTATTAACTATACTTCAATTTGAAGTTGTGAATTTGAAATTCTCAAATAAACAATTTAAATTAATAATTTCAAATTATTAAATATACTTCAATTTGAAGTTGTGAATTTGAAATTCTCAAATAAACAATTTAGAATTAATAATTACAAATTGTTAACTATACTTCAATTTGAAGTTGTGAATTTGAAATTCTCAAATAAACAATTTAGAATTAATAATTTCAAGTTATTAACTATACTTCAATTTGAAGTTGTGAATTTGAAATTCTCAAATAAACAATTTAGAATTAATAATTACAAATTATTAACTATACTTCAATTTGAAGTTGTGAATTTGAAATTCTCCAATAAACAATTTAGAATTAATAATTTCTAATTATTAACTATACTTCAATTTGAAGTTGTGAATTTGAAATTCTCAAATAAACAATTTAGAATTAATAATTACAAATTGTTAACTATACTTCAATTTGAAGTTGTGAATTTGAAATTCTCAAATAAACAATTTAGAACTGATAATAACAAATTGTTAACTGTACTTCAATTTGAAGTTGTGATTTTGAAAATCTCAAATAAAAAATTAGAACTGATAATTACAAATTGCTAACTATACTTCAATTTGAAGTTGTGATTTTGAAAATCTCAAATAAAAAATTAGAACTGATAATTACAAATTGTTAACTATACTTCAATTTGAAGTTGTGAATTTGAAATTCTCAAATAAACAATTTAGAATTAATAATTACAAATTATTAACTATACTTCAATTTGAAGTTGTGAATTTGAAATTCTCAAATAAACAATTTAGAATTAATAATTTCAAGTTATTAACTATACTTCAATTTGAAGTTGTGAATTTGAAATTCTCAAATAAACAATTTAAATTAATAATTTCAAATTATTAACTATACTTCAATTTGAAGTTGTGAATTTGAAATTTTCAAATAACAATTTAGAATTAATAATTTCAAATTATTAACTATACTTCAATTTGAAGTTGTGAATTTGAAATTCTCAAATAAACAATTTAGAATTAATAATTTCAAGTTATTAACTATACTTCAATTTGAAGTTGTGAATTTGAAATTCTCAAATAACAATTTAAATTAATAATTTCAAATTATTAACTATACTTCAATTTGAAGTTGTGAATTTGAAATTCTCAAATAAACAATTTAGAATTAATAATTTCAAATTATTAACTATACTTCAATTTGAAGTTGTGAATTTGAAATTCTCAAATAAACAATTTAGAATTAATAATTACAAATTGTTAACTATACTTCAATTTGAAGTTGTGAATTTGAAATTCTCAAATAAACAATTTAGAATTAATAATTACAAATTGTTAACTATACTTCAATTTGAAGTTGTGAATTTGAAATTCTCAAATAAACAATTTAGAATTAATAATTACAAATTATTAACTATACTTCAATTTGAAGTTGTGAATTTGAAATTCTCAAATAAACAATTTAGAATTAATAATTTCAAATTATTAACTATACTTCAATTTGAAGTTGTGAATTTGAAATTCTCAAATAAACAATTTAGAATTAATAATTACAAATTGTTAACTATACTTCAATTTGAAGTTGTGAATTTGAAATTCTCAAATAAACAATTTAGAATTAATAATTACAAATTGTTAACTATACTTCAATTTGAAGTTGTGAATTTGAAATTCTCAAATAAACAATTTAGAATTAATAATTACAAATTGTTAACTATACTTCAATTTGAAGTTGTGAATTTGAAATTCTCAAATAAACAATTTAGAATTAATAATTACAAATTGTTAACTATACTTCAATTTGAAGTTGTGAATTTGAAATTCTCAAATAAACAATTTAGAATTAATAATTACAAATTGTTAACTATACTTCAATTGAAGTTGTGAATTTGAAATTCTCAAATAAACAATTTAGAATTAATAATTACAAATTGTTAACTATACTTCAATTTGAAGTTGTGAATTTGAAATTCTCAAATAAACAATTTAAATTAATAATTTCAAATTATTAACTATACTTCAATTTGAAGTTGTGAATTTGAAATTCTCAAATAAACAATTTAGAATTAATAATTACAAATTGTTAACTATACTTCAATTTGAAGTTGTGAATTTGAAATTCTCAAATAAACAATTTAGAATTAATAATTACAAATTGTTAACTATACTTCAATTTGAAGTTGTGAATTTGAAATTCTCAAATAAACAATTTAGAATTAATAATTTCAAATTATTAACTATACTTCAATTTGAAGTTGTGAATTTGAAATTCTCAAATAAACAATTTAGAATTAATAATTACAAATTGTTAACTATACTTCAATTTGAAGTTGTGAATTTGAAATTCTCAAATAAACAATTTAGAATTAATAATTACAAATTGTTAACTATACTTCAATTTGAAGTTGTGAATTTGAAATTCTCAAATAAACAATTTAGAATTAATAATTTCAAATTATTAACTATACTTCAATTTGAAGTTGTGAATTTGAAATTCTCAAATAAACAATTTAAATTAATAATTACAAATTGTTAACTATACTTCAATTTGAAGTTGTGAATTTGAAATTCTCAAATAAACAATTTAGAATTAATAATTACAAATTGTTAACTATACTTCAATTTGAAGTTGTGAATTTGAAATTCTCAAATAAACAATTTAGAATTAATAATTACAATTTTAAAT
>JARFIX010000605.1:0-20777 GCA_036346125.1 Lycocerus yunnanus | reverse complement strand
GAGTCGACTATCCGCTGATTGGTGGACAAATTCGAGTCGACTGGTTCAATAAACAACCAGCCAACACCGACACGTCATTGGAACGCAAGGTCTGCCGAGAATATCACCGCTGTCCGCGAGCTCAAGATTAACGACCATAGACAGCGCCGTGTGTTCGCTGATTGGGCTCTTGAGCAGTTGGAAGCAGACCCCGATTTTGACCGTAAAATCATCTTCAGCGACGAAGTGCATTTTTGGATCAAGGGGTATGTAAATAAGCTGAATTGTCGAATTTGGAACGAGGCCAATCTACATGAGGTCCACCAGGTAGCAATGCATCCTCAGAAAGTCACTGTTTGGTGTAGATTTTGGGCCGGAGGCGTCATCGGTTCGTACTTCTTTCAAAACGCCGCTGGTGAGGTCATCACCGTCAACGGCGAGCGCTACAGGTCGATGATTACTGACTTCTTTTGGCCTGAACTGGATGATATGGACACCGACGACATGTGGTTCCAACAGGACGGCGCGACGTGCCATACAGCGCACGCCACGATGGACATTCTGAACAAGCGATTTGAGGGCATGGTAATCTCACGCGGAGGCGACGTGAACTGGCCACCAAGATCATGCGATTTGACCCCGCTAAACTTTTTTTTGTGGGGTTTCCTTAAGTCGTAAGTCTATGTCAATAAGCCGAAAACCACCGCTGCCCTGAAAGCCAACATAACCCAAGCCATCAACAAGATTCAGCCCGATATGTGCGCAAGAGTTATCGAAAATTGGACCTCTCGGATGCGCGCCATTAAGCAAAGCCGCGGCGGCCATTTGAACGATGTTATCTTCCATACTTAATATAATATAATCAAAATAAATCCTCATTTTACCCTAAGGTGTTGAGGTACATAGTTCTCACATATACATTACATCATTTAACATCTATAAATTCCGTCCATTTCTTCCTATCGATGGTCATTTCTGTAGCTGTACTCCATGTTACTTCTCTTTTATGTAGCAACTCCTGTATGACATTATTCCATTTTTTTCTTAGGTCTACCCTTAGGGCGTCTTCCTCCCTCTCTGGCTACCCATATCTTTTTTGCTGGCATATCCGCTTTCATCCTGTTCAGGTGACCAAACCATCCCAGCTGTTGCTTCTCTATTTTTTCCCGTACCGTGCTGACATCCAGCCTTTTTCTTATTTCCTTATTCCTTATTTTATCTCTTCTAGTAACCCCTTCCACTCTTCTGAGGTACTTCATTTCCGCTGCTTGAAGCTTGCTCTCCGTTCTTTGTGTTGTTATCCACGACTCGCAGCCAAACGTCAACACCGGCAAATAGATGGTTTTATACACCGTCATCTTTGTCTTCTTCGTAATTTCTTTTTTGTTTATAATCGACCCACACATCCCATAGTACACGTTTGCAGCTGAAGTCAACCTATTATTTATTTCGGTTTCGTAGCTTCCATTACTTTCGAATAGCACACCCAAATACTTGAACCTATCCACCTGTTCTATTTTTTTTCCTTCTATGTCTATGTTGATCTTTTTCACCTCTTTCCCAAAAACCATTGTTTTCGTTTTATCTACATTTATCTTCATACTGTTTGCCTTCAAGGTCTTATTCCACACGTCAATATTATGCTGGAGGTCTCTCTCGCTTTCGGCAAACACCACTACGTCGTCTGCAAATACAAGTTCCGAAATCTCTGTTGGGCGCATATTTCTGTATCCTATGTTTATTTTTTTTGTTATGGCTTTGGCATCTCTGATTATGTCATCCATCTGTACAATGAACAAAATTGGACTGAGCACTCCGCCCTGTCGCAGACCTTCCCTTGTTGTAAACTCATCAGATACCCAATTTCCTGTTCTCACATAGCTTCTAGTTTTTCCATACATGCTTTTGATTGCTTTTATCAACTTCTTTTCGACTTTTCTTTTTTCCAATATTTTCCATATTTGCTGTCTTGGTACTCTATCAAAAGCCTTTTCTAGGTCTATAAAACATGCATAAGTATCTCTATTATATGTACTCCGTTTTTCGACGATTTGTCTTGTTGAAAATATATGGTCTTGTATGCTGTGTCCCTTCCTGAAGCCGCTTTGTACTTCATCAAGAGTTGGTTCAATTGTTATTTTAAGTTTCCTCTCTAGTATTGCTTCGTATAACTTTGCCGCGATACATAGCAGTGATATGCCCCTATAATTACAGTACTCTCTATTATCCCCCCTTCTTATGTATTGGCATAATCACCGCCATCTCCCAGTCCTTCGGTATAATTTCTCTCTTCCACTCTAAATTAAAAAGTTTATGTAGTTTTTCAACTCCCTTTTCGCCCATATACTTCAACATTTCCGGCTTTAACCCATCATGACCAGCTGCCTTTCCTACTCTTAGCTTTTGTATTACCTCTTCTACTTCTTTTATTGAAATTTCGGATTCTTCTTCTTGTATTGCCTCTCCTTTCTTTTCGTTTCCCCCTTCATCTTGTTTAGCTTCTAAAAGTTCTTCAAAATATTCCTTCCATCTGTCCATTATTTCTTTTCTGTCACTCAGTATTTCTCCTCTACTATTTTTGATCTGTTTTAATGCAACTTGTTTGGGCTTTCTCAAATTCTTTATCACTCTATAAAATAGTTTTGGTTTTGGTTCTTATTTCTTTCCATCTTATTCCCAAAATCTTCCCACGCTTCTTTCTTTGCCTCCGTTACTAGTTGTTTAGTTTTTTGTCTCTGCCTTTTGTACTCTTCATACGACTCCTCCGTTTTGTGGTTCATATATTTCTGCCACCTAACTTTCTTTTCTTTAACCTCTTCCTTGATTTGGTGGTTCCACCATGCTGTTTGTTTTTATTTAATTGATTTTAATTGTTCCGCATACTTGTTTCGCAGCCATTTGTAGTGTTTTCTTTAGTGTCTCCCATTGTAATTCTATATCCTTCCCATCATCTTCCTTAACTCCTTCCAATTCCACTCTTACTATCTCCTGATATGCATTTCTGATTGTTTCCTCTTTTAGTTTGTATGACCTGATTCTTTCCAAACAGTTTACTTCAGTTTTCTTTATATTCTTTGTTACTTCACCCGGATTCCTTGCAATTCTTCCCACCAGAAGATAATGATCGCTTCCGATTTCAAACCCTCTGCGTACTCTAACATCAAGCAGCTTTTTTCTGTTTCTCTTCTCAATCAATATATAATCAATGATAGACTTTTCCATTCTGCCTGGCTCTTCTCGTGTGAATTTATGGACATTTTTGTGCTCAAACAAAGAATTTCCAATCATCATTCCATTCAAAATACAAAAGTCAATTAACCGCTCACCGTTTTCGTTTATTTTATTTTCTCCAAAAGGTCCCATAATCTCTTCCTTTCCTTTAGAATCGCGTCCTACACGTCCATTTAAATCTCCAGCTACATAAATTATTCCCAACGCATTTTCTACTGTTACCTGCAGTTCCTCCCAGAAGCGGTCCTTCTCCTCTTTATTGGCATCTTCATTTGGTCCGTATGCAACTACAACAGTTGTTAGCTGATCTATATCTAATGTAACCGACAATACTCTTTCCGAGACAAAGACCCAGCTGTGCAGTTTATTTTTTTAATACATTTTTTATTAGGCAACCCACTCCTGCCGCTGCTCTGTTTTTGATCGGAACTCCACTATAAATCAGTAATTGCCCCTTATCCATTTCTATCATACCTGTGCCTTTCTTTTTGGTCTCCGTTAAAGCCAATATTTGCAAACCACTCCTCTCAAATTCATCTGCTAACTCCGGCTCTTTTCCGTTTATACTTCTGATATTCCATGTTCCCAATTTCCATTCTGTTATTACTCTCTCATATTTCCAAATCTTCGCCATTTTCGTCTTACTGTTATTCGCACAATCCAGCTCTATATTATCATTATCCTGTTTCCTTGCATTTTTCGTCATAATTGTTTTCCGTCCGAGATATTTTCCTGCTAGTTTTTTGATGCGCCCGATGTTTCATGCCTTTTTATTTCTTTGGTTCGTTGATCCCAATTCCAACGTTCGTTATTTATAACGACCATTCCGTATCCTACCCTTGTAACCATACCCTTTTCTCTCTCAGATTTGGCAATCTCTCTCAGTCTTGCTTGCATTTTTTGCTCTTCATGCGTCAAATCGTCATCAATGTATCTTTTAGTGCCCTGCAATTTATTTTTTTGCTTTCATTACCTTTGCCTTATCATGCCACGAATTCAGCTTTGTTAGTACAAAGGAATTTCCAGATCTCGTTTTATTATTTCAGCTGAATTGATTGTTACTTCAAGCTCAATTCATTTTTCAAAATTCTTGCATCTCTGTTCTAACAGTTTCTTCCTTCATAATAACGCCTTTCAAAACTATGTTGTTCTTCTTCTCTCTTTTCAGATTGATGAACTCTGATCTCCAGGTCCATAACTCGGTCTTTCAGTACTTTATTTTCTTCCTTCAATATCCGGATATCATTTTCGTAAACCTTCTGTCCCGACTTAATATCCTTTATCTCATTCAGCAGCTCTCTCATCATCTTTTTCAGCTCCTCCATGTCGCTGTCCTGATTTACACCGCTATCAGGTTTCTTTGTTGGGGTTCTACCAAACTTTTTACTTCTGCGAAATATCTCAAACTCTGCCTGTCGTTTTTTTGTTTTCTGTTCGTCTGCTGTTGAACTTTCGCTATCGTATTGATGCTCTTCCTCTTGCATCTCTTTACCGCGAATAAGAGTAACACTCAGGTCGTCCCCTCGGAAATGTTACACCTAACAGTTGTATTGTAATAACTAACTAATCAATAATTAATAAATAATTGAACCAAATTGCAGCGTAATAAACATGAACCTATGCAACCCAAAATACGACTCGCTTATCGTATTCTAACCTTTTGCAAATCACTCAACCACAAAAAGGTATTATTTCTTCAGCTATTCCAAACCAAATCAGTTTGTTCTAATCTTCTATCAATCGCTCTGTATTTCAATCAAGAAAAAATTCTAAAATAAATCCAAGGATTACTCCAAGAAAAGACCACTTATTGCGCTAGTGTGACGTAGACGTGTTTACGTTACTATCATCGACACCCGTATCTTCCATACTTAATGGGGTCAAATGCTCTTTCAAACAAAAAATAAATTTCGGTAATACCTCACACACAACTTGTTTCATTCAATTTTAAAGTTCGAGCGCCCTTATTGGAAAACCCTTTACTTCTGTGGCGACAACCCAAGTAGCGGAATTAATCATTTTTTAAATATATCTATCTAACTATCGGTCTTTATAACGGTCTACGACGTTTTCCGATTTTTCTATTTTTAAGAGGGTATCCTAGCATTTAATACCTCAAAGATGTTTCTAGCACGTTGTGAGAGGACCACTTCCTTTACGTACCTTTCGAAGGACAGAGACGATCACAGAAAGTGAGCCTCTGCCTTGATTCAAACTAGGCATCTTACGTTAGCAGTTGATCGCGCTAACAACCAGGCCAAAATCAGGGCCTTAAAACGCAAAATTGTAAACCCATTATTGTATTGGCTGTATCCGCATGCAGAAGCTCCGCCCATCGATAGACGCATTCTCCTCTTCATTCCTCATCATTTGTAATGATAGCATCAACTTGGATGTGTCTGAAATTCTTGATGGATATTAAAAAAGAGTATCCAATCACAGCGACACATAACAATTATTGTAAAAATTATTTTATTAAGTTCTGCTAGTTTACGAGGTCGGTGTATAATCCAGTTCAGGAACTTTTGAAAGCAAATTAAAATCTTCTTTTTCTGGAGCGCAATGTATTCGCTAGCTTATATCCTACTTGGAAACCAAAATTTTTTAAAGGCTTCCGGTGATTTCTTGTGAACAAGGTGACCAATTTTTCATTTTCCTAATTATTTAGAAAATTCAAGTATAATTTAATATAGACCGCACGGCCATATTAGCCTTATCTTTTTGTCTTAATTTTCAAAGTCGCAAGTATACACGAATTAAAGTCAAAGAAAAAAATCAATTTATTTGTTTTATTAATTATTTTACAGTATAGTATCATTTATTGTTCGTAACGCATGTACAATATCGCGAACACTCGTAAACGTGCCGCAGAATAAACCAATAAAACCAAAACAAATTAAAAAGATATTTACAGCGAAACTCCCAATAATACCGACCAAAGTTGCGTGCAGACCAATTTATACAAATATCCATTACTGGTGGAATCACCACTTGTATGAGAGACATGCAAAATGCTCCAAGTAATGAGATGCAAAGATCGAGCAAAGGTACCGCAATGGCTACAATAACTGCAAAAACTTTATTAATAATCAATCCAACAATTTGAGAATTATGCGATTGGTCTACCAATATTCACCGGGAACGATTTGTTGGCAATTACAACTAACCGAGATTAATTAAATTAATATCTGTCAGTGAATTGTTCCCGGCGAAACGTACCCAACTCAAAAATATCAGTTACCTACACGCAAATATTACGAAAAATAGTTTTTGAGGGTAATTATGTCAATCATCGACTTAAATTGGCAAATGAAAATATGTAATTCGTAGCGTTTGCAAAAACTGAATTGGACAAACCTTTGAAATTTAGCGAACGAAAACTAAATTATAATTCAAAAAATTTGCTATCAATTTAAGTGTTACCTCCTGATTATTTTCTCTTACTAAAATTTCCAAGCCAAACAATAAATGTCATTATAACGCCACCCCATAATCCACAATTTTTGAAAGCACTTGGCATTGCCAAAAGTCCAGATCAAGAGAAGCTTTAATAACGTGGACCGTACTTTCCAAAAAACTGAAAATATGATTTAGATGTGAATGTACTCGTCACGCTACTTACTTTGTTCCATGCGGTGTTGCCCTGTACACGTAAGGATTGTAGACTTCATCGTTAGCTCCTTCACCGGTGGAAAATCTTAAATTGTTTAAATATCTAAATTTAGAAAAAACATGAATGATGATTTTTCTACTTACTGGTCTTTAATTTTCTTAAGCTCCGTTTGTCGGTATTCTTCCTTTAAAATTTTAATATTAATTCAAAATTTTAAATCAATTTTCCTTACCATGAATCAGTTATACCTACTTTTTAATATTTTACGAAAGGACTTTTATTGGAAAATTCAAAAATGTTCTGACATTTTGGAATGTCAGAATTGCATATTCTCAGCAACTTCTAGATCTCATCGTCATACCGTTTATGGAAGAAGAAAACGATAGTTTTGTGATAAAGTGATTGAACTTTTGGGTGGGTTCCTACTAATGTTATTTTTGTGCATTAGAATTTTTTGTGCATGGGAAGAGATAAACATTGCTGAAGGACTACACAACTCAACTTTTAAGTATTTTGCTGTAACTATCCACTTTTATCATCTGTCCCCTTTTCTTGCTTTATCGTAATGCAAGAATGCAAAAACGAGAAAATCTCGTATAAGACGCCAGGATGATCTAGTAATGGTTCCGATTGTCAAGGCATTACTACCGTAGATAGGGGCGTACCGTTGTTTATAGTTGCCCACTCAGTCTGGCTCTTCAGCATAATGGCCATCATGTTCTCGGGCGTTAATTCTGAACCGACGCCAAGTTCGGCCGCGGCCCTGGCACGCTCCCATTTCCAGCAGGAGAAGATTACGTGCTCGGCCTCACAGTGGTCCAAAGTAGGAGCTGGACGTTTTGGATGCAGGCAGGAAGCCAGAAAAGACCTGAGTAAGGTAAAATTTTACCTCCCCATCCCTCTGACGGCCTATTGTTGGATGTTTGGGATAAGCCGCTTTGTCCATTTGTCTGCTTCAGCGATACTCCACCTGCTTTGCCACGCTTTCATGGTGTCTGAGTGGGTGTTCACTTGGTCAGAGTGGATTCTCGCTCTTTCTCCGGCTTGCAGGGAAACTGACGGAGTATATTCCAGTACAAAGCCGATGCTATCCTTAAGCCGAGAACCTTTGGATCTTCGGGAAGGGTTATCGGATCCTGCCTATTTGGAAGGCGGTAGAGCGTGATTGATTACGCGACCATAGCGAAAATCCGAGGGGTTAACCGCTGGTGAAGTTTTTTGTACACATCTCATGAAGTACATGAAATCTCATGTAAAGTACATGAAGTACTTGTGAAATACATAAAGTACTTGTGAAGTACATAAAGTACTGGTAAAATACATGAAGTACGTGTAAAGTAGGTAAAATATATGTTAAGTATATTGAAGTACAAGTAAAATATCATGAAGTTAATAAATTTTTGGTGAATCAGGCAGGATTCATGACAAATCAAATTAAACAATGACTACACATCAAAAAGAAATTCAAGACAATCAATAAAAGAAGTGTTTTAAGTAAAACATTTTTAAATCTTATTTTTCAGAAAATTTAAAAAAAACAGCATCAATCACAGCACAATTAATAAACATCAATCCCTTCCATTGTCAATTTTAATTCAAAAAGTCTAAATCTATTGTGCATTCTTTATTTTGGGTTGAACCGTTTCTGCTTTTGAATTATTTAGAAAATTAGCTGAAGACCTCCTAGCTCCCTCTCAATTTTAAAAATAATTGTAATATTCGTTGGTGCTTGATTGTACATAATTTATTTTGCTTTATTTTTACCCCCCAAGAATATCTCATAATTTTTTAAAAACTAAAACGGTAGCTGAGAGTTTCTACTAAATTTTCAAACTTTTAATCTGTTTGCCTGCATTGTAATATTTGGATACTGAAGGTGTCTTACCCCGACCCCGGATCAAGTAGTTTATTTTTTCAAAAGTAAACTGAAGATCTCCCGTTGCAGAGGTACTGGAGAGTGTTTCACACCTCCCAGACCTCCCGGATTAATTAATTAATTTTTTATTAGAAGTAAACTGATGATCTCCCGTTGCAGAGGCACTGGAGGGTGTTCTACGCCCCCTCCCGGATTAAGTGGTTTATTTTATATCAAAAGTAAACTGAAGATCTCCCGTTCCTAATGCACACATAATTATAAATTTCGTACTCTCTGGGGGGTAAATCTCTGCAACGGGAGATCTTCAGTTTACTTCTGATAAAAATAAACTACTTAATCCGGGGGGTCCGGGGAGTGTGGAACACCCTCCAGTGCCTCGTCAACGAAAGATGCTCAGTTTATTTTTGATAAAAAATAAACTACTCGATTCGGGGTCTGGAAAGTATGAAACACTCTCCAGTGCCTCGTCGACGGAGATCCTCAGTTTATTTTGATAATAAATAAACTACTCAATTCGGGGTCTGGGTAGTATGGAACATCCTCCACTGCACAAATTTTGAAATAAAAATATTGCAGAACATGCAGAACCCCCTGAACCTCTGGATCAAGTAGTTTATATTTTATCAGAAGTAAACTGAAGATCCCCAGTTGCAGAGGCACTGGAGGTATTCTACACCCCGGAATAAGTAGTTTATTTTATATCAGAAGTAAACTAATGATCTCCGTTCCAAAGGCACTGGAGGGTGTTCCACACCCCAGACCCCGGTTCAAATAATTTATTTTTATTAAAAGTGAATTAAATATTTAGGTATATCTCAAGTTTATTAAAATTAGCTATGGCCAAGTAAATGTGTTTAATTCGTAATCTGACAATTAATTATTAACTGCGTAATAATTATAAGTACCGTACACTCCTGGGGGTAGTGGGGATCTTTGCAACGGAGGTCTTCAGGTTACTTATAATAAAAATATACTACTAGACCCCGGGGGTCTGGGGGGAACACCCTGCAGCGGATAAATTTTGGAATCTCGGTAAATCTCTGAAATACTGGTGAAGTACGTAAAATACATTGAAGTATTGATGAAGTAGGCGAAGTCCCGTGAATTATTGATGGAGAAAGGTGAATTACTGATGAAGGACGTGAATTCCCGTGAATTACTGCTGAATTTATATGAAGTAAGAAGAAGTATGGAGAATTATTGTCAAGTACGTGAAGTGTGAAGTTAATTGTACACGATTTCCTCTAGCGGTTGACCCCTCGCGAGGATCTTTCTTTGTGTGGGTTTTGGTTCTGCAATGTTGGGCATAAGGCGAGCGATTGATGTTGTCACTGCCTCCGTTTTTGCTCGGCGTAGTTTAGATTTTTATCTATCTTGACGCCAAGAATGGTAATTGACTCTTTCAGTTCAATGAACGACTGGTACATTTGAAGACAAATTTGCAGAACTGATCTTCTGCCTTTAATCATTACCGGCTCAATTTTACCGGGACGAGGGTGTCTTTTTTCGGTGGCTCATGCTTTTGAAGGTTTGTACGGCTTTGTTGGTCTTGACTTCCACCACTTTGACGTCGCTATTCTGGATGATCAGTGTAATCAGCAGTATAGCGCGAACGAGGTTAACCGCTGGTGAAGTTTTTTGTACACATCTCATGAAGTACATGACATCTCATGTGAAGTACATGAAGTACTTCACGTGGAACATCCTCCAGTGCCTCTGCAATGGAAGATCTTCAATTTACTTCTGATAAAAAATAAACTACTCGATTCGGGGGGTCTGGGGCGTGGAACACCCTCCAGTGCCTCTGCAACGGAGATCTTCATTTTACTTCTGATAAAAATAAACTATTCAATCCGGGGGGTCTGGGGGGTGTGGAACACCCTCCAGTGCACAAATTTTGGAATGAAGAACATTGCAGAACATGCAGAACCCCCAGACCAAGTAGTTTACTTTTATCAGAAGTAAACTGAAGATTTCCGTTGCAGAGGAACTGAGAGTGTTCCACACCCCAGACTCCCCGGTTTAAATAATTTATTTTTATTAAAAGTGAATTAAATATTTAAGCATATCTCAAGTTTATTAAAATTAGCTATGGTCAAGTAAATGTGTTTAATTCGTAATTTGACAATTAATTATAAATTGAGTAATTATAAATTCCTGAATTATATGAAGTACAAAGTATGCAGAATTATCATGAATTACGTGAAGTGTGAAGTTAATTGTACACGATTTCCTCTAGCGGTTGACCCTCGAGCGCGAAGCATACACGGGTTGACTACGACGCGGTAAGTCGCGGTTCAATAAAATAATAAAACAAATTGTACAGACAGAGGGGGATACTCTCCAGTGCCTCAGTATCGGAAGACAGAATATTAAAATATGACAAATTATGTAGAAGCTTTACTATACCGCTACAGTTTTCTTAGGAAGAACGACCCCCTCTCAAACTCTCGGTTACTATTTTGCATTTTCGTAATGTTTTGAAAAGTTTCTCTACTGATCACTTCTTCTTCTTCAAGTGCCATACACTTCGTTTTGATTTTCTTAGAAATGATGACGTATGCTGAGGATATTCCCCCCAAACCTCTTGTTTCCAAAAACAGCGCACCGTCGTGAATTTGATTTTTTTCCTGCAGGTCTAATCCAGGCCTTTATATACATGATGTAACATTACTGCCTCCACGGATTGTTACAGATTTATCAAGACCCAACACGGATTGTAACAGATATCGCCATCTATTGAAAATCTGTAATTTACTATTCTTGAGCTAAATAATTGTATCTCTTATATCGTTGCAAATACAGCAGAACTTTGATATATTAAACCTCAATTAATCGAATTCTTTGATAAATCGAAGTTTTTTCATACAATTTAAACATGGTTAACACTCCCATGTTATCTTTAATCAAAGGATTGGTTAGGGAAACCATTATATATATTGAAGTTTTTGTTAGACAAAACTCAATTTGTTCTTTGAGCGACTCTATACATAATATTATGTATATAGGTACATAATATCGAGGTCAGTCAGAAGTTATCTCGATAATTCGAAGTTTTTTCGTTTCCCTTGAGGTGCGATATATCGAGGTTCCACTGTACTAAAATAAATATAGGTAAATAAACCTGAAAGAAAACAAATTACAATTGTTTCATTTTTATTTACCTACAAATATTACAAATAGAAAAACAATAACAACGTTGTTTACAAAATTGACTAAGCGTTTTATTAAATTATTGTACTTTCAACGTTGGCATTACAATTGTGCAATTAATTAGTTTCTCCACTTGATAATTTTATAATAATTTCAGACAAAGCACTGTAGCTACCAGCCAACAATCCGCATACTCCAATAATAATTAAAACAATGTTTTTTACTAATATCCACTGCATGCGGCCCAGTTGATTTGGCCACTTCACACACACCTCCATAAGGGCAGGGAATGCTATGCCTAACGCTGATAGGCAAAATGCTCCAAAAAGTGATATAAAAAGTCCAAGTAGTGGTATCGAAATCGCTAAAACAACTAAAAAATATTTGGATAAGAAATAGTTATGCGGAAGATCAAGAATACTTACAGGTAACCAATACGGTCAAAGTTCGTAGTCCATACTCCCATACCTTAATAAATTTGCTGTTTTCAAACCTATGCACAAGGTAAGTGTTCCACATGATATCAATGGGAACAAATCCTTGCAAACCATACGAAATATAAATTGCCAATGAATACAATCCTTGCACTATTTTGGCCAAACTAAAACAAAATGTGTAACCTCCTAAACCTTACCAACTTTACTAATCTTACGTATCACCCGGTGGAAAATTAAGTGTTATACTGGATTTTGTTTTTTCTCCATATTTCCAATAACCAAGGAATCCAATTCCAACATAAGTAAGAGTAATGAAAAACATTGCAACATTTAAAACTCCAAACCAACCTCCAAAGCTTTTAGGAGTTTTCATGTTGTTTTCCAGTGATATTACAACTCCAACGGCTTCCAATGCAAATAGAGTTGTTCCAAAGAATAAAGGAAAATTATACAACGTTCCGACCATAGGTCTCGTATCTATGGGTGGAAGATTATCAAAAACGAAGTAAAGAACGATACCAAAACATGCAATGGTTATTATGTTGGAAAGTAGCGAAAATGGTGCCAACCATTTCAAATTCGGAATTGAAATAATAAGAATGAACGGTATCACCAAGATGAGTGTGTAAATTGCAATGGGCTGTGGACTAGGAAGGTAAATATCAATCAACTCTTTCAAATTTGCCGCTACAAATATGACGTAGCAGCAACAAATTCCAAGTTGGTAAATAACTAAAAATACGTCCACTAAAATTCTGGAAAAGAAATGTGTAAATGCTGCTCTAATGTTTTGTAATTTACTTACGGAGACATGCTTGCAAAACAATGGAAAGGTTTTGGACCGCTCAAAAGGGCGGCTTTCATAGAATCCGGATAACTTAATAAAGGAACTTTCATTCGTTTACATAATATGTATTGAGTTTGTACTAGGATGTGTAGACCGTAGGTACATAGAGCGCCAATGAGCAAGGTGAAAATGAAGCCGTTAACTACTCCAGCGTTTTTGAAAGCTTCTGGCATAGCCAAAATTCCTGTTCCGAAAGCTCCTTTGAGCATATGGATGAGAGTTTCCGAATTGCTAAAAGAAAAGGTTTGCTGACATTGTTTTGGTGAAGTTAGATTTACTTACGTCGTAGGGTGAGGAGCGGTTCGATGAAGGTGAGGATCATAGTCATCTGGTTCTGTATCTGATTGTGAACGTGGTGATCCATCATCAATTGTATATCTAAAAACTCAGGAACGTTGACATTTACATTCTTTCAATTAGCATTTTGATGAATTACCTCTCTTCAGATCTGGTAATTTTCATTGTAGCAGTTGGTTTTACAAATCCTTTGTGAATCAAAGATTTGCACGTTTTGGTGTTGATGTTTTGAAGAAAACTGATTCATAATGCGCATGCACGACATTAGAATGACAAATTGTAGCAATGAAAATTACCAGGTCTGAAGAGATTTTTACTTGTTGGATTTATTTTTTCCAAGTTCTTGCAACCGAAGCGTTTCTTTCGACATGGTTTCTTTTCTTGATTACTTCAGATGAACAATCTTAATGATTAGCAATCTTCAAAGTTTTGAGAAAATTGTCAGTAATTCTTCGGCATTGTTAAGCTTTTCTGATTTCTGGAACAAAACAATAACTTTTAATTGAAATAGTAAGTAAAGCGTTCCGCTCCGCTTCGGGCGCTACAAGCGGTTTTAACAAACGCAACTACATCAAGACCCGGATTCACACAAAAGGTGTTTTTTTTTCGAAATTGTCCGATCACAAATTTAATTGTTTTATTAGTTAATTAGACCCTCATCCTTCGCAATTCGCTGTAAAATATAATATTATTGTATTTTACCGTCGTCACAATCTATTTCGATTTTGAGGGGCGGGGTTAGAGTTCAAAAGAGCCAATGGTAAAATTGCATTCCAAATTAATTTTTAAAACCGTTTTTTAACCAAATTTGTAGACCGTCCGCAAATTTTATTTTTTTATGTTTATTGTAGCATCATTATCTATCATAATATTCAAAAATAATGGTGAAAATCGCAATCACGGTTAATTAACTCTAGTCCAAAGTTTAATCCTCTTGAAAATGATAGAAGCTTAAAAACACAAATTGTATCACTAAAATCTTAAGATATAAAACATAATAGTTTAGTTTTCTCTTAGAATTATGTCAAACTGAATAAAAAGATTTTCGAGTTAATGTGGGGGGTGGGGGGGGTTAGAGAAGGGGTATACCCCAGTACTCTCACATCAGAGTTACTGCCCCTGTATTCCACATACCGATTGTATTGTTTTTGGAGCTTTTCGAAGCAGTATACGAAGAAGCTTTATGCTCTGGCTCCCCTTAAATGTACCTGAACCTTGTCGTGGTAAGGGGGCTTGTGAGTTCTGAGGAAACGGTAGGCGTGTACCTGTTAGGATGCGGGCCGGGGACTTAAAACTCCCCTGCTTCGGTCTGCTTTGGCAGTTGGGTACGGCCGGGGCCTAAAAACCTTTGTGCTTAGCCATACAGCTGTCAATAAACCGGGATGACGGTTACCGTGGAGGATCCAGACGAATACAGGTACCTGCGTGTTTTTGCCGTGCGCGGTGACCCGTACGGTGGGATGAAGGGATCCTGGTGGCTGAGCCCGCCCGGGAGCGGATGTAGTTCTCCTGGGCCTGGCAACACTCCACTTTGGCCTGGATTTCCACTCAAACGGGAGGTCAGGACTAGTCCACCCTGTTCAATCGGCTGTGCTGTTCCGTCAGAGGTTCAGCTGGACGAGTGTTTAGGCGAGGATGGGGTCCCAAAGGTACCACACCTCGTCGGATGCTATATCTCTCGAGTAGCCCTGGCGCTAATGCAGCGTCCCAATATTGAGGCTCCGGGGAGGGTGGGGAGCTCTGAGAGATGAAAACCGTTTCTTTCATGGATCAAAGTTAAACCAAAAAACCAGCTGAAGTATCAGCTATAACACAGGAAGGTGCGTCCCTTGAGGATACCCTTCCTAATCAGATGGGTGCGTCCAACCAGGATACCCCGTCTCTTAGCGCCGCAAATCCCGAACCTCCCAAGCGGAGGAATCGAGTCTGCGGCGCAGAAGCCAAAGGCGAAGAAGGGCCCGACAAGCGTTGGAAGCTAACGCTTCCACCTCGAAGCAAGGCCCTACGACCACTGCACACGAGCGGGCTAGGTTTACCAACCACCCGCTCGAGGTGGTGCTAAGAAAACTAGGCAGCCAGCCAAAGATGAGGCTACCAAAAAGGCTCCGGTCGCATGATTCCTTCCCTCACCCTCGAGCAATCAAGGGAAGAGGGCGAAGACCACACGACCGGAAACTAAGAACTACAAAAGAGCGGACAATGTGTCCTACAGGAGGCGGCCGGAAGGCACCTCCGTGTGGCTAATTGATCGCTCGAACCTCCTGGGCAAGCTCGATGAGTCCCAGGCAGGTAAAGTAGAAACCAGCCTCACCGCTGCCCTTGATACCTTTATCATGGCAGCGGATAATGAAGCAAGACCAGCACCCACATTCGGGGCTATATCACTCAGGGCAGATCCTTCGGATCACCTGCAGTGATCAAGGCTCGCTAGAATGGCTGCGAACCACCATAGCAAACCTCCCACCACCATGGGAGGGGCTAAACTTGACGTGGTCCAGGTGGATGAGCTACCGAGGCTAACCAAGGTCACCCTTTGGGTTCCTGGGGAACCAGAGCCCACTGAGGCTGTCATAAGGCGCCTCGTTGCCCAAAACACATGGGCTAAAATAAAGAATGGTGTGTCTTCCTCGACACGGACAAGGACGAGCCGAAAGGCAAACTTCTTGTCTTCGGTGCCGGCCAGGAGGACAGCGCCACCATCAGAGCCAAGGAGAGAGGTTAAGCTACAAGTTTACCTCACTCAGGTTAAGTTGCAGAAGATGGAAGATCCTCCCACTTCTGCAACTACAACGACGCCAACGGCCCCTGCCACTCCCATGGAGACGGATGTAAATCCGAAGGCGGCGCCGGAAGCGAAACAAACCAGTAAGCTCACAAGGTAGGCCCAATGGCTTCCTTGGCAACTGGAGTTTGTTACAAACAAACCTGCAACATTGTCGGGGGCAGTAGCAACTCTATGCCGCCACCTTGACAGTTGCAAGGACACAATCGCTCTTATTCAAGAGCCATGGTCAGTAAAATCCACCATACGAGGTTTTACAAAATTAAATGGTACTATTTTACAGGTAACACCACAAATAGAACTAGGACATGTATATACATACCTAGCACCATCCAGGCTAACCTTTTGCCGCAGTTCAGCGACTGCGATTTAACAGCAGTTCGCATTGGCTGTGACTTCGGGAATGGCCAAGTGGACGTCATTTTGGCATCCATCTACCTCCCGATAGATTCGCCGGAGCTACCACCTCCCGGAGGATGGTGGATCTCGTGAACTATTGCGAGCAACACCAGACCCACCTCATAATTGGCTGCGACTCCAACGCTCACCATACCGCATGGGGGAGCAAGGACTGCAACAATCGAGGTAAGTCCCTATTAGAATACTTTATTAGTACTAACTTAGTAATCCTTAATCGAGGGGACACCCCTACCTTCTATGCGTCTCCCCACCGCAACTCTGTAATTGATATTACCACTGCGTCGTTAAGTATTTCAAATTATATATATGACTGGCACGTGTCCAACAAACTGACAATGTCAGATCATAGATGGATCTGCTTCAAAATGAAAGCAATGACAGTGGAACCCCGCCAGTACAGAAACCCTAGGAAGGTTAACAGGTTGCTCTTTACAGAACACCTCACCTCGTCCTTGGGAACAGACGTACTGGCGGGGCTTTCCACAAAGAAAACTAACAACCACTGAGGAGATTGAACAGTATGCAAGCGAGCTGCAGAACTCCCTCACAAACGCTTACGAGCTTTCGTGTCCGCTGCAGACGGCTGGACTACGGGGTCGAGCGACACCTTGGTGGTGCTCGGAACTCGACCAGCTGAAAAAAGCAGCACGGAAGCTCTACAACAAGGCGCAGCACTCTAAAAGAGACTCTGACTGGGCGGCCTTCAAGGCGAGACGGTCGGAGTACAAAAGTGTAATACGCCAAAAACAACGTGAATCATGGAGAGTCTTCTGCAGCGGCGTTGAGTCGACCGCTGCTGCAGCTAGACTAAACAAGATCATCTCCAAAGATCCACAACAGCAGCCAGGCAGCCTTCAGCGAGAGGATGGAACGTACACGGAAACACTCTCGCAAACTGCCGAAATACTGCTACACACACTTTCCCAATAGTAAGATAGTCCCAGATTTTGATTGGACTGGCATTAGAACTCAGCCACCAACTGAGACTAATTGGGAAATTGCAGATGGGGTTGTTAATGAATCCAAAACGGCATGGGCCATTAAAGCCTTTAGCCCTTTCAAATCACCGGGGCCTGACAGGGTGTTTCCAGCCCTACTTCAATGGGGCCTGGAACACCTGCTGGAGCACCTGGTCAAAATGTTCAAGGCGTGCATTGCGCACGGCTACATACCAAAGGAATGGCGAAGAGTCCGGGTTATCTTCATACCCAAGCCGGGCAGAAGTGACTACTCTCACCCAAATCCTTCAGACCAATCAGTTTGACTTCGTTTTCCTAAAAACGTTAGAAAAACTGTGCGAGAGAGAGATTCGCGATACGGTTCTGGTCCACAGACCGCTACATGCGAATCAACACGCATACACCCGGGAGATCGACTGAAACGGCGCTTCACAAGGTTGTGGAGCACGTCGAAAGATCGCTGTGCTACAAAGAGTGCACCCTAGGGGCGTTTATTGATATAGAAGGGCCTTTGATAAAACCACCTTCAACAGCATAAATGCTGCACTTCACCGATATGGAGTTCCACGACCATCGCAAAATGGATCAGTTTATACTGAAGTGGAGAGCCGTAGAGGTGAATGTTGCAGACACAAAATTAAGGGCGTGGTTGTTAAGGGCTGTCCTCAGGGAGGGGTGCTCTCTCCACTACTTTGGAACATGGTGGTAGACAGCCTTCTGCAACGCCTCAATGACAAGGGTTTTCATACCGTAGGTTATGCAGATGATATTACCATACTGCTTAGGGGAAAATTTGAGAATGTAGTTTGCGAACGAATGCAGGCAGCTCTCAAAATTTTAGAAAATTGGTGCACCGAGCACTGTCTCTCTGTCAACCCAGCGAAGACAGAGCTAGTGCTATTCACCAACAAAAGAAAGCTGAAGAGCATGACAATGCCCAGCCTAATGGGAATTCCCCTAAAACTAGCAAACGAGGTCAAGTACCTGGGTCTAATACTTGACAGGAAGCTAAATTGGGGAAAACACCTACAAAACAAACTTGGGAAAGCGGGGATGGCCTTCTGGCAGTGCCGAAGGGCAATGGGACGGTCATGGGGTCTTACCCCTAAAATCACCCTTTGGCTCTACACTGCGATTGTCAGACCTATGCTTTGCTACGGGGCCCTAGTCTGGTGGCCCAGAACCAGGCTGGTAACAGCGGCATCCTCCCTGCACCGAATTCAGAGACTTGTCTGTCTGTCTGTGACCGGAGTGATGCGAACGGCTCCCACTGCGGCGCTTGAGTCCCTTCTCTGCCTCCCTCCACTTGATCTTCATGTGCAGGAGATGGCGGTTAGGGCCGCTCTTAGACTACGCAGCTGGCGGCTATGGAATGGCGGGCGAGGAGCTGTTGGTCACATGCGGATTCTGGATGGCTACCTCGAGGAGGTGCCCTCCTGCATCTGGAACCCGACAGAATTCCCCGCATATATATTCAATAGGAAGTTCGACATCCTACTGAATCCAACAGAGACCTGTGAATATGACATTCGTCTATTTTCAGATGGCTCCAAAAACGATGTGGGTTCAGGGCAGGAATATTTTCTGCCGAACTCGACCTAAACATAAGCATACCGCTGGGTACACATATATCAGTCTTCCAGACGGAATTGGTTGGTATATTACACTGCGCACGAATAATCAAGGAAAAAGTATCCGTGATAAAAATATCCAGATATCCACAGACAGTAGGGCGGCTCTCCTGGCACTCAGGAGTCAAAAGGTCACCTCTGGTCTGGTGCTCGAATGTATTCGGGCACTAAATGAGATATCAACTTCAAACAGTCTCTCCCTTAGTTGGGTTAAGGGACACCAAGGCAACGAGGGTAACGAAAAGGCAGACGAGCTGGCAAGAAACGGCACAAACACCCTTTCCCCTGCGGCCCTGAGCCGATGATAATGCCAGCTGTCAAATTCCTTAACAACCTTCTGAAACAGTATACCCTAAACCTGCACTCCAGCAGGTGGGCAAATGAAACCGAATGTAGACAGGCGAGGGCTGCGATAAGAACACCCTCAAATAAACATTCTAAATATTACTTGAAACTGTCCAGAGTCAATCTACGGACAATTGCAGGGATCTTGACTGGACACTGCAAGTTAAACAAACACCTCAACACAATGGGAATCGTAGATAGCCCTACATGTCGAGGTTGCAATGAAACGGACGAAACAGCTGAGCATGTGCTATGTCACTGCCCAGCTCTGGCGTCGAAAGAGGTGCCATGTTAGGGGACTTCTGGCCTGATATGGCTAGAATTAGTGACACCCCACCCGCCAAAATCCTTGAATTTGCCTTATCGGTGGGTTGGCTCGAGGAGTGACGGGAGGGGCGCTATAACGGAGGTAGTACAATGGGCCCGGTTTAGCGGCCTAAGTGCGCGTGGGAGCTTTGCTCCTGCCCTCCTACCTAAAATCCAGAATCCAGAATCCAGACCCAACACGGATTGTAACAGATATCGCCATCTATTGAAAATCTGTAATTTACTATTCTTGAGCTAAATAATTGTATCTCTTATATCGTTGCAAATACAGCAGAACTTTGATATATTAAACCTCAATTAATCGAATTCTTTGATAAATCGAAGTTTTTTCATACACTTTAAACATGGTTAACACTCCCATGTTATCTTTAATCAAAGGATTGGTTAGGGAAACCATTATATATGTATATTGAAGTTTTTGTTAGACAAAACTCAGTTTGTTCTTTGAACGACTCTGCACATAATATTATGTATATAGGTACAAAATATCGAGGTCAGTCAGAAGTTATCTCGATAATTCGAAGTTTTTCGTTTCCTTGAGGTGCGATACATCGAGGTTCCACTGTACTAAAATAAATATGGGTAAATAAACCTGAAAGAAAACAAATTACAATTGTTTCATTTTTATTTACCTACAAATATTACAAATAGAAAAACAATAACAACGTTGTTTACAAAATTGACTAAGCGTTTTATTAAATTATTGTACTTTCAACGTTGGCATTACAATTGTGCAATTAATTAGTTTCTCCACTTGATAATTTTATAATAATTTCAGACAAAGCACTGTAGCTACCAGCCAACAATCCGCACACTCAATAATAATTAAAACAATGTTTTTACTAATATCCACTGCATGCGGCCCAGTTGATTTGGCCAC
>JARFIX010000604.1:0-66025 GCA_036346125.1 Lycocerus yunnanus | reverse complement strand
ATGCATACCATGAAAACACCTTGTGTATAAACTGCTTAGTTTGTATTTTTTCGAGTTTAGAGCACAAAAAAAAAAACAAATTAATTTTGTCAACTATGGTTTACACTTTTATTAAAATTGGTATTTGATAAATGCTTGCGTAATGTAGATTATATTAACAAAAGTTAATAGAAATAGTTTAAACATAATATGAAGTTTATTGTAAACACTATGGTTTATACCTGGTACATGTATGTAAATGAAAAGAGTGGGCAACAGAATGAAAAAACTTAGGATTATGTAAGATGGAATGTGAATTTTCTATTCTTAAATCCGAATAATATCTTAATGATCAAACCATACACCATAGAACTTGAAGGAAATTTTTATAATGCAAATGTAATGCTGGAATGTACCAAAATTTTCGTGTATAAAAGTGGTTCATTTTAATTAAAACATCAAACGCACAAATGAGCTAACTTCCATATATGTAAATATTGGTTTCCATTAACATTGTGACGAAATTAATTAAAAATAAATACAACACAAAATAAATAAAATTTACCCTTAATAAAACATCTGATGTTAATTTTACTGGATTGAATTGAAGTTCAATTATTATGCGTATAAACACTTATTGAACTTTCCAGCATGAAAATTAAAAGCGTAGCCCCTTAAAAAATTTATTCTTGTTTCTGCCTTAATTTCTGGCTCGATTATAGTATAATATCTAATATACTACATAATTTCAAAATATATTTGCCTCTGGCGTCACCATTTGACCATTTGGCAACAAAATCTAATATCCCCCAATAAGATCCAAAACTTGAATTATGCATGGTAAATAAAGTAGAGTAATAAAGAAAAATGGAAAACAGAATTTGAAATATTTTGAAATCAACAGTAACCATGAACTATGATAATACTCAAAATGTTTTATACATATATTAAAAATAATTTAGCTATGGTATTAAATTCACAATTTCTAAACACCCTGTATAAAATATGTGTCGTTTCCTGAAAGATTACATTTACCTAAATAAAATTATTATTATCGAAACTAAATGATATGTCTTTATTTAAATAAAACTTTTGTTGACTATTGTAGGTACAATATAATGGCAACGCAATATTGATTTTATTTTTTAAAGCTTAGAAAATTTCATATAACTGATTAAGATTAAAATTAATACCTCAAAAAAATATTTACATACCGATAATTTCCGATGTACTATAAAGAAATTGTCATTTTAAAATTTCTGTGATATTGAAATCATTGAAACACACCCCATGCAGACCTATAAACCTACTATTACACAAGCGGTGAAGGCCACTGGAAAAGCTTTTCGTTAGAATACACGGCTGCGCATTTTACACCTTTCACGAAAATATTTCACATCATATTTACATTAAAATTTTTTCTCGAAACTTGAATAGTTGAATTAAGCTACATATATAGGTAAATATTTAAATTTAAAAGCTTCATTTGATTTAAAATCCTGTACATCACAGTCTATTTTTAAATAACTATTTTCTGTGTAGTCGTTAATTTACGTGGAAGCATTGAAACGTTTTATTTTCCTGGTTGCACTACTTTTGAAAACATCTTGTAATTCCACATTTTCGTTAAATTTCTGCGTATCAAATAATTTATAAGTTTAGCGCAGCTATATGTAATATACTGCTAAAGATACTGGCGGCCTTATGGATTAGAAAGCGATTTTGTTTTTTAAATAGTTCGAATTACAGGTAAAATTTTAGAAACGAACTAAATTTTCACTCTTTATATAAGCTGACCATCTGGAAAATATTTTTGTTGTTTAATTTTTTCTCTCTAATTTCAAACAAGATTTAAAAATCTTTGCCTTCAACTGTTGAAGTACGTTCCAAATGTAGCTTACTGGGTAACCTGTCTTTTAGGTTTACGAGCTGATTTCTGAAGAATTGCATTGTTTCTTTTACCTTTGAATGATATTTGAATATTCCTGAAAATTATTATTAATTTTGGACGTTCTAGAAAGTTATAGCAAATTGTTAGAAATCAACAACTTACATTAAGGTTAAGGTTATTTATAACGCCGTGTTCTATCCACGAAACGTACTACATTGATTAACAAACAATCAGATTTATTAAATTTAAAAAGAGAAAAAAGTTAAGATATTTTGATTTGAGTTTATAGAAAACTAGCAAGATACCCAGCTTCACCCGGGGTTTAAATTTATATAAAATTTTATCCAGGTGTGGGTTTAATTTTGATTTATTTCCATTTTATAATTACATATTTTAAATGACTAACGTATATGCGATATACGTTTGCTAACTATAAGTGGCCGTTTGCTGTACGACTTAAATTTAAAATTTAAAAAACTTAACCAATAAGAGTGTAGTTCCAGAATTCCAAAATAAATAGCGACGTTTGTTTTAGTAAGATAATTGAAAGCCTACTTTTTGTTTTATAAATTATTAACATATTACATAACAAATTTATGGATTTATTAATAAACTTTTGGGAATGTATCTAGAGCTGGGAATAGCAGAGTTGACTTAAGAATTTGTATTAGAATCCCCAGGTAAAATTTAACTTTGGTAAGAATCAGTTTGTCAGTTACAAAATGTCAAAAGTCGCGCCGCAATTTTATCGTTATTTGAAGATGGAAATCGTCAATGTGAAATAGTTCGAATGCTTAAAATTCTTCGACTAACCGTTTCCGACGCCATCACACGATTCATAAAACTTGGTAATATGAAAGACCGACCTGGAAGAGAAAACAATGATCTGCCAGCACTCGCCGGAATCGCAATATCATCAAACTTTGGATTCAAAGAAATCCGAGACTGTCGATGCGAAAAGTGGCTCATGAAACCGGAATCACGCAAGAATCGGCTCGACGAATAGCTAAAAATGAACTTAAAAGAAGCCTTATAAGCTACGTTTAACCACACATGAAATACAGTAATATCATATATGCAGATAACACAGCTTTTATAGTAGAAGAAAAGGAAGAACAGGCAACACAGGATGAAGTAACGATAGGATTTTCAACAATCAAGCTCCTACTAAACCTCGAAAAACGCAAAAGCTAAAATTGTTACAACAAGAAAACTAAAATACAAAACAGAGGAACTACTAAGTGTCTGGGTATTACTCTAGATGCATTGATAACTTGGAACGAGCATAAATATAGAAGGCCTCTTGCACACCATAAGCATAGCCACTTATGCAATAAGAAGAATACGAGAAACTGCATGTGAGCAATCTGCAAGGACAGTGTACTTTTCATTGTTCCACGCTAGAATAATGTACAGTCTTTTGGCTTGGGGTAATGTAGCGCAAGCAAAGGGTTTTATCATGCAAAAAAGCAGTACGAGCCATAAAAGCAGTAGCAAGTGGAACGCATTCTAAAGCAATATTTTGCGAACTTCACATACTAACACTCCCATCAGCATATACATATATACAAAAGTGTAACCAAAGTAAGAAGGGATCCTGAGATTTCAATGAATACGGCAAAGCACGAATACAAAACGAGAAATCGACAAAAAACCTAACGGAAAGGATGAGGTTGAAATGTTCGAAAGGCGCGAACCTTGGCATAAAGCTATAAACGCAGTACCAGAGAACATAAAACACCTACCTTTAAAAAATTCAAAAGGAAAATTAAGGACCCACTCATTGAAAGGGCTTTATACGATATTACGAGCTTCTACTAGCAGTCGCTCACTGGGGTAAAGATGAAAACTAATGGCAGCTGATCTTCACCTTTTGCATCGTGCTGGGTTTCTTTTAATTTTGTATGGATAAATTTATTAGAAGTTGAATGAAATTCAAAAATTTGCCAAATTACATTTGCGCATAAGTGGTTTTGTCTTTTCAAGAACTCATTAGATAAACTGTCCCTAAATGAATGAAAATGGATGAAAATCCATTAAAATTGAAATCAAAAACTATATTGCAATTTTTTTTTAATAAAATTAATTGACATATTTTGACAAACTCATATCGACATACTAAATTCTAATACTGAATGTCACTTACAATAAGTAAACAAAAAATTATTCAAAAAAATGTTTTATATTTCAAAAAAACACAAGTTTACTTTTTTCACCGTCCATAGGTTTTAAACCTAATGAAATAATAGGTTTGCTCGTCCCTTTTCAAAATTCATTACTAGTACTTTCAAACTAAATATTAAGAAATTAAAAAAGTAGTCGGTCCAATTTGATGTACCCCACCTGTATAGAATTTATTCAATACTCATTTTACTACAAAAGCAGGCTTCACGACAAAGATTAATTTTTATTGTTTTCTTACCTAATGTGAAATATAAGTGGGTTTACTAAATTTAGTCCCCGAATACAATAAGCTACACAGTCATAAAGTTTATAAAAACATTTATTAAATAAAAGCTTGATAAGAAACATTTGTTAGACACGACAAGTTTGTTCATTACTATAATATTTAGTCTTGGAATGAACGAAGAATTTTAAACCCAAAATTTTCCCAAAAAAAAAAAAAATTAATTTTAAATTTTTTAAATTTTTTTTTAATTGTTTTTTTTTTGAATTTTTTTTTTTTAATTTTTTTTTTTAAAATTTTTTAAAAATTTATTTAATTTAAAGGGAAATTTGTAAATAATACAATTAATTTTTAATTCCACGAATTATTATACAAATATTATTTTGATTCAATTTAATTTAAAATGGCATTCCAATTTAATTAATTTAAAATTATAAGTTTAAATCCCATTTTACAGTTTAAACTTAAATTCGAAATTTACAATTAAAGCTAAATTTTAAACATTAATTGATTTTATTTTATTAAACAAAGAAGATTTTAATTTCCAAAATATTAAAAATATTGTAAACTATTTGAAATTATTTAAAGATTAAATTTATTCTCAAAAATTTTAAACTTTAGTATTTAATTTAAAACAGATTAATTAATATAAACGCATAATATTAGATCACGATTTTTTAGAAATCTTATAAAATTATAATCTTATTAAATGTTTTATTATCTTTAATTTATATCAATATTTTCTTATGAATTTCTATAAAGATCAAAATCTTTTTAATTGTTTTACTTCTTTTAACAACATTTGTATTTATAGTACAAATATAACTTTCTATCTATTATACTTTTTCCATTTTCCCTAAACAATCTGGAACTTTTAATCCAACTGAAGTGACACCTATTTTTATATTGATATTGAGTTCATACAAGAGTTAAACCTGTAGTACTGCAAGTATTGATCAAATTCATTAAAATCATTTGATGTTTTCAGTAAACTGATGACAATTTATAATATTTAATAAAAAATCATAATATTTCAGTAAACATCTGAATATTAAAAATAAAATTTGAGTTTCAGTCTAATTACATAAATTAACTGAAAAATCTAATAAGAACTGCATACGATAAAACTTTATTTAAATATTTAATAATAACATACAATCACAAATGAATTAACAAAATCAGTAACATTTATAAAGAATCATTTTCCAAATTATAATTATTCAAAAGATTATCTTGTAAAGGTTAATTAATGATGAAAATTGAATCAATAGTTAATTGAAAGTATGGAATTATATAGTTAAAGAAAATTTATTAAAAATTATTGATAATTAGATTTATCAATGCATAAATAAATTATGCATTTAGAAAATGTTCTTTAATTATTAAAATTCAAGTATAGTTTGTCCAATTATAGAATGAGTAATTTTTTTTAAATTAGAATTGTTATTAAATAAACTGATAATTTATTAGTCATATAAATAATTATCATTCTAACTAGTACATTTTTCATAAATATTACAATCATTTGAGCATTTATATTTTTAATTATTTAAATTTGTTGCTATTGTAATTTATTAGTGATATTTTAACTGAGAGTATTGAATTAAATTAAAAAATCTATTTAACAATTTAAAATTTGGATTTTGAAAACTTATTCTCAATTTAATATGTTTCAAACTTTGTACTAGAAATTTATTATAAAACTTAATTTGTAAATAATTACAGAAGGCGATCCCTTTCAATTGAAATGTAAGATTTTGGAATTAATTGTAAAATTTATGATTGATTAATAACAGATTAGATTGATTATTTATTATTTAATACTTTTATAATGATTAAATTATTATTTAAAAAATGTATTTCCAAATTTCCTATGAAATTTATCCCTAAGTATATTTCGGGAGTCATTATTAACAATGGTTGCAAGTAAAGCATTGATTTATCATTTGACTGTTGTATATGAAATATTTTTGGTTTCAGGTATAATTAAATTAATTAATTGCATAATTTTTTAAAAGATTTAAAATTTTCAAAACACAGTTATAAAAATTTATGTTTTATATCAAGTTATCATTTATCATAGAATTGTAATAATTAATGAAGCAATGTATTTCCTCTAAATACTTATGGTATTATTATGAATTTTTCACTACCCTAAGATAATTTAATAATAATTCAAATTTTTTTTATTTGCCTAATTGAAAATGAATTTTACTTGGTTTCATTTATATAATAAAATTTTGAAAATTTGAATTATAATTTTAATATTTAAAAAAAATATTTCTATAAATTATAGGATTACACATTATTATTAATGTAAAATTTTATAATATGATTTAGAATGTGCATATCAACATCTTCTATAATAGTTAAATATGCTTTTATATAAATCGGCATAATCGAAATAGTAAATTTCTACTTTGATTTAATTTTACATTTCGAATGTCAATTTATACTTTAAAACATTTATAAAACTTTAAAATTCATTAGAAATTATTTAATCAATTTTCAAAGGTGAAATTATAATAAATTAATTTCATATTTTCATATAAACCGTTAAACTCAGTTTTAATTATACTTTAAATAAACTTTGGCGATTTTCATATTATAACCTTATTTTGTTTTCACATTCTAAATTAATGAAAATTTAATATAACTTCATTAATTAAAATTTTAACGCACTTAATGCTAAATACTATGGATGGTATTACAAGGTTTTATAAATATTATTTAATTATTTAAATTAATTATTATTGTATTTATTAATAAATTGCATTTAAGTTTTTTAGGCTTAATAATTTATTTATTAACAAATTCTGCATTGATAACATCTAACTATTATACAGTAATTTAATATTTTATTATTAAATTAGAATTAGATTTGTTTATGCTAAATTTCAATTATTAATGGATTTCTTTTTAACAATAATTTTGACAATTAATATTTAATTAATTATTTAAAAAATAAATAAAAGAATTTTTTTCTATACTTAAAATTTCTTGAATCATTAATATGAAACAATAATTATAATTAAATATGTTTACTTAAAACTAGAATTGTTAAAATTTATACATAGTAACTTTATTATTAACTTAAAATTTTACATTTTGGAAAAAAAATAACTAATAAAATATTTATTTATATTTAACAAATCTTAAATCAATTTGCATTAAAATATTTAAAAATTTTTAAATTTATTATTCAATTAAAATGGGTAATAAAGAATCAATATTTTCATTTCAATAACTGAGACATTAATTATTTATTTACATTAATTTTGTTAAAAATATAAAATCAAGGTGTACTAATAAGAATTTTCAATTTCGTTACCGATTAAATTAATTGGATTGTATTTTTTACTGTTTCTATTAAAATTTTTAAAGTTATAAATTTTCGAAATTTTTAACAAATTAGTTAATTAAAATCTTATTTAATTTATTAATTGAATAATCTTTTGAATAATGTTTTTTAATTCTCATAGTAATAATTTAAAAATTCAAACTTGTATTTTACCATTTTTAGTTTTGTTAATAAATAAATGCCCTTATGCACCTCTTAAAAAATGTTTTTGGTTCAAAAGTTTTGTCATTGGCTAAAATGTAATCATGATGAAACCTGTCCCCTAACAGACCATGTATATTTGTATATTCTTTTGTGTTTAAAAAAGATATTCATGATTTTTGTATTGTTATAACACGCGAAATCTCTCAGTTTTTTTCCGTTCTCGTTTATTATGTCTTCGTTATACTTCTCGATAATTCCTGTCATGGGTGTTTTACCTATTCGAGCATTAAAATCTTCTGAGATTATAAGGTGATCATTTTTACAGATGTTGTTAAGTACTGTTTGTAATTGCTTGTAGAATATTTTTGTGTCTTCTTTTTTGCCCTCTTCCGGTGCATATACCGACACAAAAGTAATGTTTCCTCTATCGATTTTGCATCGTAGCGTAGTAATTATCTTTTATCCAGCTATAACAGCTAATTCGACTTTTCCATTTGTTATTTACTAGAATCGCCGCTCCTGCGCTGGCTCTTTTTTCTTGTGAAACTCCACTATAGATCACCGTGTCAGGTGCCCTGTAGTTTCTTCTTAATTTCGCTTATAAATACAATATCTATTTTACGATCTTCTAGCGTTTTACATAATTTGTTCATATTGTTTAATATAATAACAACTCAACGTTGTGTTTATATAATTTAATTTTAAGTAATTAACTTTATTTTGAATATGACATGTAAGCTTATTAATTTATTAAAAATTTTCCAACACAATATTATACTTCAAAATGAAAACTTCAATGTAAGGTATTTTATAGGATGATATAATATAATATATAAGGATATACCTCTATTCCAAACCCTTATTACAATATTATACAACGTTTTTACCTAGGTAAGCAAAAAAAATTACGTCGTATGAAAGTGCATTATTACAATTTTATAGTTATAAAAAACACTGTCCAGTAAAGATCACAACATTTCATTAAAATCAAAATCAGTAAATTATTTGTTATTGTAAAATAGAAAGAGACATTAGAAAACAAAGAACGGATGGAGCAATGCAGATAGACCAGTCGATGAATTTCATATTACGGAATACATCAATAGACAAGGAGATGTTTTCCATTTTTATTAACTAAGTAATTAAATTTAACTTTTATAATTGTGCATATCTATTTAAAATATTTTAACATTTTTAGGAGTGAAATGACAGTAGAAAGAAAATTTTCTTTCAGTAAAATGAAATAAATAAGCTAACGACAGAAAATTTACAGATGGATGTAACTATTAAAAAACCTAACTGAAAATTTCCTGTCAAGTTCAGATTCCTATCGTTTAGTTGAACCTTTATAATTATTTTTCTACTACCTGTTAAAAACTCATCAACTTTTATTATAATCTAATAGTGTATTACTTTACTTACCAAAATAAATACATTAAAAATTATTTAATTTTATTTGTTATTGTCAATAAAATAATATTAGTACAATTTTGTCCATCTACACGTTGGAAACCAAAAATATAAAGTTGCATTTTTGGACGTTTCCGTCGTCGTTAGAGAAAATATTAATATCAGACAAGTATTACCAAATAGTCTTAAAAATTGCAAATAGCTTTTTCTGTATTTTCGCTTGACAAATTAAAGTTCCCGCCTCATATTACAAATGAACATAACTTGCGGTTTTAATAATTATCTCGTAGTTCAATTATTTGATAACTCAAAAGTAAAAGTTAAAAAGGAATATGCTCTTCCGTCCTCTTCCAGAGAATTTTGATCTGGGAGCGACCGACACCTGTTGTGATCGTTGTCATTACTTTTAGTTGATAATTGTTTAAAGCTGCGTGCGATAACAGATTGCCCTGCGTTCATGCATTTTAGGTAAAACCGATTACAGGAATTTCTAATTTGTTTAATGAAATTTTATACGTGCTTTAGTTTTAGTTTTTAAAGAGGGGTAATAATTCCCAAAAAAGAGGGTGATGGTGACAACTGCAGAAATTATCGGGGTATAACGCTCCTCAACACAGCCTATAAAGTACTCTCCACACTGATTTTCAGAAGACTGAAAGAATACAACCAAAAAGTTGTGGGTGCATACCAGTTCGGATTTACCGAGGGCAAATCGACGATAGATGCTGTGCACATTGTGAAACAAACAATAGAAAAAAAAAAACACAATATGGAACAACACATGCTGTTCGTAGACTTTGAACAAGCTTTCGATAGAGTGAAAAGGGGAAAACTATACGAAGCAATGGAAAAATTGAAATCCGTATAAACTAATCAGGCTAATAAAGATGACAATGGCAGGAACCACAGCATATGTTAAAACGGTAGAAGGCGAAACCGAGAAATTTGAGGTAAACAGTGGCGTGCGACAGAGATGCACTGTCGGCAGCACTGTTCAATATAGCCCTAGAGGAAGGCTTAAAAGAACAAGAGGTTAAAGAGTCACTAACAATTATAGAAGTGCAAATAGTTGCTAATGCCGATAACATCGTAATTCTAGCGAGAACAATAAGAGGAATGGAAGAGATATTTAAGAAAATGAGAGAAGCTGCAATAAAAATGGGACTATTGGTAAATGAGAAAAAAACAATATATTGTGGTGATATTTCTGAAATTAGACTTCAGAAATACTATAAAATGGTTTTTTTACTAGTTTCTTACCAGTAGTGTTAGGTTTCTCGCCACTGCGAGAAAGAATAAATGTTTTTTTTTAAGAATTTCGATTTGTTGATCAATTTGAAGATCAACAAAATTAATTTGCCTTATTTTGCCAACAAGAATGCCAAAAATTGTTACTTTTAACACCTCGTACACAAAATCATGATTTGTTTTGATGAATTTGACAGTGTGATTATTTGACATTAGTGTGATTTGTGCGCCGCTTGTTTATGGCAAGATAGAATTTAAAATTTGGAAACGAAAAGAATGTTTTTGAATGTTGGCAATTTGAAAAAGAAAGAAAAAGGAGAGAGTTGGTCTGAGAACTCGAGACCGAATGCACGTCAGTTGGAGGACGTGAATTTTGAGATTTTTGATTTGCGTTGCCGTGAAAGCGGTAAATTTTTGAGTTTGTGATGGTGCTTTCTGAAGACGGGGTCGTCTGTTTTATTTTTGCGAGTTGATCAAAGTTTTTGGTTGGATTTATCGAATCTGCAAAGATAGCAAATGAAAAATTTTATAGAGGAGCCATTTTTGGAGTTATTCAAGTTTGATTTGTGCAGCGAGTCAATAAGTTTGTATTGGAGTCGAAAAGAGGAGCTATTTTGGAATTATCAAAGTTTTACTTGTACGAGTCAACGAGTTTTGGATTGAATTGGATAATTGAAAGCGCCAGCATTAGGCAACACCTGGAGTGTTAATAAGGTCAGTCGTTGAACATTTGTCGCTAGTTTAATAAAATTTTATTTGTGTTAAAACATTTTTGAATAATTACTTTAAAAATTATTACCATTGTAAAGATTTACACAAGACACAGAATTGTTTGGTGGTTTAAATTTCAGCAAATGATTTCCAATTTTAAATTTAAATTTCAATTACCAAGCAAAACACAATTACACCACCTGGCATATTTGGAATTTTGTCCCAAAATCGGTTTGGCAATAAAGCAAATTTTTGAAATCACGTTTCAATATTCGAGTTTTAATTGCGCTGTGGTCGCCGAACATTTATTCATTTTCAGAGCTGCGAACCTTAGAACTCACTACTGGGTAAGTCTCATAGCTCTCCGCTGATTAATCCTAGACAACTGGGTTAAATTTTTTTTATGGTGTTGCAACGGAATTTCTGAAGGGGACCCTTTCACGAAAAAACCACAATAATATATTAGATGTTAGAATGTTTTTACATAGACGACCTCTCTTTCGAAGTGGTGAGTAACTTCAACTACCTAGGAGTACCCATTTACAAGAACTGTGACAAAGAAGAAGAAATAAGAGAAAGGCTGCAGGTAGAGAAAAGAGCATACTATGCAAATAAGGCCCTGTTGAGAGACAGAAAGCTAAGTAGAAAAACCAAGATAAAGATTTATAAGACCTTGATCAGACCGGTGGCTGCTTACGCGGCTTAAACGGTATGTCTTTCTCAGCGAGAAGCTGAAACTATGAGAGCATTTGAAAAAAAGACTATACGCATTATTCTAGGACCACGAAAAATTAAAAATGATGTACCCAGACCTCTAATGAATCATAAGATAAGCAGAGAAATGAACGGAGAGGATATTGTAAGATACATGAAGTCCATGAGGATAAGATGGCTAGGTCACATTATGAGAAAAAAGACAACTACTTATTAAAGAAGATAACACTATGAAAACCACAAGAAGTCAGAAGGAGAGGAAGACCGAAAATCAGGTGGTGGGACCAGGTGACCGACAATCTAGCAGCGATGGAAGTGTACAAGTAGAAGAGAGAAGCACAGAACAGGCAGAATTGGAAAATAATTGTTAAGGCCGCTACCGCACATACAAGATTGTGAACATGAATTATGAAATAGCGTAACAAGAAAAATGAACATGGTTTTAGTGATGGCTGATCTACCTCTTCAAACGGATCTGTAAATCCTGTAAAGGGTAGCTATATTCATCTAAGAATGTAAAGCTTTAAATAAATAAATTTAGTTTTAGAATCTACACTTAGGTAAATTGCAGTCCGTACAATAAACAGGAATATACCAAAGTTGGAAAAATCTTGATAACGAAGGATATTTTTGATGACTTGAGACGGAAACTTGCGCAGAGTTGGGTGAGTTTTGAAATTTTTTAAGATCATGCGTGTCTGTTACTTAATGATGTTTGCGGATATAGATTTATAAAAAACTAATCTGAAGTAAGTTAAAATTAATAAGTCAAATATTACATTGCAAGTCTGTAATTATATGAATCAGTGATTAAATGAAGTTTCACAATAGCACGCGTGGAAGACTTTTCATTCAAAGTTAAATTGCATAAAAATGTTTATAAAAAAATTTAATTGAAAGTTTAATCAAAATTAAATTTTTTTAAATTTTGTATAATTTGATTACTATTAGGTACATTGTGTGAAAATCTAAATTATAGTCTATTTGAAATAAAAATGCAGTAATCATTGGTACTAAAAATATGACCTTGCAACAAAATTGGTTAAAATGTATACAAATTTACACTGGTGAAATTTAATTTATTTGTGGTTGTCATTTCATAAATCGGATATTACCGAAATAAAGATTTAAATTTTTCCAAAAATGCGGACGCGGAACATGTTGCTGAATGGCAAAATAGAAAAATAGCAGCTGAAATCAACACAAGCTTGTCAGGCAACATCTTGTCAACGACTGCTATGTGTGGACAGTCAACGTTGTTAAACAAATGTGCCGCAACATTGTGTATCATGTTGAGCATGTTACGATATCCTGTAGGAGCATTATTCTTAGAAATATGCAATCATAGTATTATTAAGCATAAGATAAGAAATGTATTAAATAGAACTAAAACACTTTGTAAGATGCTTTTTGTCAGTAGATATACAGCTGTAACTATCGTAGTCACACGTATTATTATTTAATAAAAAGTCCCGTGCAAACGTTTTTAATTTTTAAAAAAGTAAATTTTGTCCAACCAATTATTTTTAGCAACATTGTTACCTAACAACTTTACAAAACAATTTAAAACAATTGTTACCTAATGAATACATGGCTTTAAATACAAAAAATTAAAGTGTTCTTTTGGTTTCTTTTAAAGGGTTTAGTAAAATGGTATTACCACTAAAAAGTGGTATTTATTTTAATTGTTTGACGTTTCCCTGTGTGAACCTACCTTTACGTCGCATCGGAAGCGCTTCTATAATTTTCTTGTTTCAAATGGAGTAACTTTGCGTAATTATGAAAGAATATAACAAAAGTTAGTTATTTAGTTCTGTTATTTGGAACGTTGGTTCAAACTAGCACTTGAAACCTTCCTGTGGACTACCTTGGGGCCCTCATGATCATAATATTCAAAAAGGTGGGAAAGGAGGATAACAAAATTTGAAGGTTGGCGCATACTTTCTTGATCAGCACTTTTGAGCCGTTTTGCCGCGTATTTTCGAGATCTACGATTTTGAGTTGTATATGATCGTTCTCCATCTTGATTAGTTTAAAACGGTAGTAAAATACGGCATCGACTTTTAACACAAGCATAATCCGGGATTTCAGTCAGCAACGATTTTGGTTATTAAACTATTGATTGTTAATCTATAGTGAAAATTTAGTTGTTGATTCTTATCGTATGCTTATTTTCGTGCGCATGCATTTTGAATCGCAAGTTTTAGTTAAAAATTGTTGTTACCATATTGATTTGTTTGAAAATTATTTTAACCAAAATACCACCACCAGTATTTGGTTTCAATTTATAATTGATGAGTTTAAAGTAGTTATACCTGCTGACATCTTGTTTTTCAACTAGCACTTTCAAGTTATTGTGGCATCAATTGTCGAGTTTTACCGCAGATTTTCCTTCCGTTACGTTGCATCAGTAGCCATCCAAATCAAAGAGTTTCCAATACAGTGTTGTATTTGCTGTCATCTCCTGTTCATCAGTGTGATATTACCAAAAGTTGTAAGCTTTTCACAGTATTGGTAAGCAATTTTTATTACATATTTGCTACACCTGACACACTTTTGTTTACGGCAACAATAATTTACATTCACGTAATTTTATTTACCAGCTCATTGGTAAACATTTGTTGTTGTTTCGATGTTGTGTGATAGGCGGTTTGAATTTAAACCTGCGTTACTATTTTGTTAACAACCCTCCACTCTTCACTTTTATGATTTTGAAACGCACATTTTTTTATTTGTACATTCGAACTTGGTTGCTTTAGAATTTTGGTTGGCTAGAATGAGAAAGTTAAGTGATACTTATTTCTGATTTTAATTTAATGTGATCGTATGTTATTTTTTGGTTGAAGAACTGTACAATTTTGACAGGTAATTAATTTTTTGAAACCATTTATTTATTTTACAATCTGTACATTTTTAAGTACAATAAGTAAAACTTTTAACTGATTAGACTTGATTGGTAAACTGTCCAGCGACAGCTACCGACTGGAATAATTCAATATGAACATTCAAGAGCTAGACGAGTACATAATTTGTGATACCTAGTATTTCAACAAACAGCTAATCTATTGAGTCAACTAACTAAATCTGGTTGGTAGGTCTTGAAAGTTGTGTCTTTTGAGTCTTCTTGTGGGGTTGAAATAGTTTGCTAAATTCTGAGCAAGTCTGTTTGGGTGTTCTGATAATCTGTGGTAGTAGTTGGTACTGAAGACTTGTATTTCTTCCCTAATCGTTTTATCTTAAGCTCTCGATGGATAGCCTCGTTTGTGATGTACCATGGGGGTTGCAGATTTTTCTGAGCGTTTTAGACTATAATCGTTGAAGTATATCGATGCTGGAGTTGCATGCGGAGCCCCAGAGTTGTATCCATAAGTCCAGATGGGTTTGATAATGGCTTTATACAATAGAAGTTTATTTTCCATACTTAGCTGAAAGATATTTAGTATCTTCAGCCTGTGGAAGAACGTTACAAGTTTAAAGTTACAGTTGGGCAAGTTTCTCTGCATGTTGTGAAAGTGACGTGAACAGATTTTCTTTCATTTGCTCTAATTCTCCACGTTTTCATCCATTTCTGGATGCTGTCCAAATTTGATTGGAGCATGTCGGAGGCAATAGATGGGTCTGCATGCGAAGTCATCACAGCTGTATCGTCAGCAAAGGTAGCCAACGTTGCGTTTGGTGAGACAGGAAAGTCTGCGGTAAATAATGTGAACAGAATTGGGCCTAGTACGCTTCCCTGTGGGACTCCAGAATTGATTGGGGTGAGTGCCGAGTACTCGTTCTGGATCTTGACCTGAAAAAATCTGTCTGATAAATATGAAGAGATTATGTGGTAGTAGGTGGATGGCAATTGTTGTTTTATCTTGTACAGAAGACCAGTGTGCCAAACTTTGTCGAAAGCTTGGGTCACGTCGATGAAGCCAACTGAGCAAAACTTTTTTTCTTCCAGATTTTCTCTTATGTGTTTTGCGACTCGGTGGATTTGCTCGATGGTGGCGTGTTGACGACGAAACCCAAACTGGTGGTCCGGAATAAGGTGTTTTTCATGCAGGATGGGCTGAAGTCGTTTGAGTAGCAATCTTTCGAACAATTTAGACAGTACAGGAAGTAAGCTTATTGGCCTATGAGATGCAGCCTCTTCAGGTGGTTTACCTGGTTTAGGAATTAAAATGATTTGTGCTACTTTCCATAATATCGGAAAGTATTGCAGCCTCAAAATTGCGTTGTATATGTAGTAATCAATTTTATTGCAATCGGTGATAGCTCATGACATGGGCGATTTTGCAGATTGCTGGAAGCTGGATGTGACTTCAAAGACCGTGAATGGTTTGATTGGTGTAGTTTTTGGGTTGGCGTATTAAGAAAATTTTGTATTTTTTCTTCTTCGTCATTTGTTTCCATCGGATATGGTTTAAAGACGTTAGCAAGGTGTTCTGCAAATACTACAGCCTTTTCCTTATTATTTCTTGCCCATGTGGTGTCTGATTTCCGAATTGGGGGGAATGGTTGTTGAGGGCGCTTTAATCGTTGGGTGGCTTTCCATAACGAATAGTCAGTAGCTTCTGTTGGGGAAAGATTTTCAAGATAGGTACCAAATGTTTGATTTTTAAACTCCTGAAGCATGTTTTTAAGTCTTTTCGTTGCTCTATTTAGTTCATTTTGGTATCGGCATCTCGAGTGTTTGCCAACGTTTCCGTTTTTTCGTTTTTCAGCGATAGCTAACATTATTTCAGATGGGTAATTATTAGTTGTTGTTTTTCCCCTTGAGTGATTAGGGGTGGAAGCCCAGGCCGCATCTTGGATTGAGCATGTTAAGTGGTTAACAGCATCGTCCACGTCTTCTATGGTTTTCAGTCGAGTTTTAGAAATTTTTTATTAGAAGTTTTCTAAAGGACGACCAGTGGGTCAATTTGTTGTACAACGATGGTGGTGTTTCTTTTAAGATGACTTGGGCGCTAATTGTTACCAGAATTGGCGAGTGGTCGGATGAAAGCTCAGTACTTGATTCGATTTTGGTGTAGATCTCCGGCAAACCTTTGACTACGCAGAAATCAAGCACGTCCGGAATTTTTTGCCTGTTTGTTGGCCAGTAGGTTGGTTGGTCTGTAGATAAATGTTGTAATTTATTTAATTCCATTGCCTTGTATAGCTCCGGCCTCTTAGAGTAATGCAATGTCTATGAGCTCCACTTGATTCTGTTTTGGTGAAGATCTCCGAAAGCCTGACCGAGAAATCGGACGTCCAAGTGTTTTGAGATTGGTGGTGTTATGCTTGATTTACTTCCTGTCCTCTGGTGTCTCGGGTGTGCTTGTAGATTGAAGATTGTTGAACTTTGTCGTTAATGTCACTATGTTGCATTGGAGAAATTATTTAATGATTATTAGGTTCATTGATGGTGTTACTGCGTTGCTAAGTAGGACTCCGTTCCATCCGGTGAGCTATGCCTCCGGTGGTTAATAAAGATTTCGTACAGATGTTGCTAATCTTTGGATTAATTGCTAGTAACTCTTTTGGTGACAGTACAATTTGGATTGCCACTACTCGAATATGCGATATGGATGAATAATTTAAGCTCTTGACTATGTTGGGTCAAGCCGTTGGCGTTCAGACTGCAATTTTTAGGTTGTTATCTAATTATTTTTAATTGTGCTGACTAGGAGAGTTAAAAGGTTTAGCATGGTATCCATTCTCTCCATGAGTTTGATAACATTTGTTCCATACCTGGATTAGGATTTTGTACGAGATCTGTGTTGTGTGGTAATAGTTGATTGGGGTTGCTGTATATCGGTTCTAACTGCTTGGCTAAATCAGGGTCGAAATGTTGCGGGGCGAGAAGGCTCTGGAGAAGCTCTGCTGTTGTCTTGTGATTGTGGTTGGTCTTTTTGACTAAGTTGTTTGGGGCGAAGAGGTGGGTATTTTCTATTTCGGATCTCTTTGTAGATTTGACACCTTTGTAGTTCGCAGGATGTGATCCCGCGCAAAAGCACAAGTGGCTGGCGTATCTTTCGTTTTGATGCATTGTTGTGTAAGATGTAGTTTTCCACATTTGACACAACGGGGTTGGCGTGAGCAATACTTTTGTGTGACCATAGTTCTGGCATCGAGAGCACTGGGGTATCTCACGTTTCTGGTATGGTGGTTCGAAGGTTATTATTTGTCGTAACAGAACTTGTATCTTGAATATGTCTTTGTTGTTATCTCGCGGTTCCAATTCGACATAAAACAATGGGTTGCTTTTTGTCTTTTAATATATTTACAATTCTGATGACTTTGTGATCGTTTTTTTCAATTTCTTCTTTAATTGCTTTGGGGTCACTACCTGGATGAATATTTCTCAGCACCACTTTGAAACTGCGATCCTGTTTAAGTTGGAAGGTGTGATAAGGTGTTTGGTTTGTTTTAATCAATTCCAATACTTTTCGATAGTAATCAACGTTGCAGGTTTGAATTTTAACTTGTCTATCACCAACAAATTTGAGTGTGTATTGGTTTAGAGCAACCGAATCTAAGTCTTTAATTAGTAAACCCATATTTACTACATCCGGTATAATTATAGGGCGGGTTTAGCTTCTTTTGGTTTTGCTGTCTTTGTGTCGCTTTGGTCATCATTGGTTTGTTGCAGCACTGAATAACGATTCTGCACAATAGTTGTTGGTATGAAATTATGCAAGGTTTTCTGACGTAGTACTCTACTGGTTTGACTTGGGCTTTCATCACGACCCCGTTTTGAATAAGAAATAGTTTGCCATTCTGAAGCCTCTGTGGTTTGTGTATTTGACAGCATTTGTGTGTTTTGATTTGTTTGGTCTTCGATAAGCGAAATTTCAGGTGGTGTTAGGTAATCGGTCAAATCCTGCGATATGGCATCCAAAACGATTCCATCTGGTACTGAAACTAAATTATCATTTATCTTGTCTGTATTTATTGGGAGATATGAATTAGTTGTTATTTTTGGGTTAATACAACTTGGGCAGCTCCAGTGGTGGTACTCTCCGCCTAAGTTTATTTCATTTAGTGTTTTCAGAGTCATTCCAATGCATTCAATATGGTAGTTATGCTTGCACCTCATTTTGCACTGGATGCAATCTTCATATTTTGTGGGGACTCTATGACATACTCCACAATCGCTCATTTCACCTGCGTTATTGAGGTTATGGCAACAAATGTTTTATCAAGGTCCTCCAATGGGTCCTTCTTCTGTGTGCTGATTCTCGACGATTAGATATAAGCTTCACCAAATTCATAAAATTATTTGATTATTTTGTAACACAATTCGTATTAATAACACAAATATCAAATGACAGTGTCTCACGCAACGCTCACGACACGACTGAGGTAATTAATGAATTTTATTAATTTTAATTATATTAATTCGACCTTTTTAGTTCTTTTGCGGATATTTTCTTTTTAAATGTTTTCTTTTTGATGGTTTTTGTTTGGATTTTTAAATTTTATTTAATTTATTTAACCATGAAGTTTCGGGAATGTCTGCTTGAAATGGGAAGATAGATTACAATTTTACACTGCTTGCAATGTCGACGGAGCCGCACGAAGTTTATTTTAATGCATCCTTGAATATGTCGAATTGCAAATGATTCGTTTTGTCAAGTTTTAATTCAGGAGGATTTTAACTGGATTTTTCAATTGGCTCAACATTTTGCCATACATTATCTCAGGATGGTATTTTATCTTCAGGTTCTTCCCATAAGCCGCAGCATTTATACTTAATTTGTACTACATAATACATAGTATATTACAATGAGCTATTTTCCGATCATTTTCTACAACTTTTAAGATTTAAATAAGTTAGATAAAGCAAGGAAAAGCAAGACTATTTAATTATCTTCTGTTCTTTAAAATAAAGTGATCCGTGAAAATACACGGTGTACACCTAAGGTGTTACGAAAGAAACAATAAATTAAGAAACATATAAAAAGGAAAAAAATTAGATTTTTTAATCTCTCTCTTCCTTTAAAACGCTATTGTTTTTTAATTCGTTGCACTTTAGTTAGTAACTTTTATTATACACCAAATAGTGCATGTCCTTATCTGTAAATTGATTATATATTAAACGCGGAAAAATATCCTTGACAACCCTATTATATTTAAAAGAAATAATTATCAACTTCAGTTCAATTACATTATTTATTTTATATCTACGATTAATTATACAAATCATACAAAATTGTTCATTTAAATCTTAATTTAAAATGGCACATTACATAATAATCTAATTAAACAATTTAATTGTTTAAATACATTGAAGTAGTTTACTTAATTTACGATATGAGCACATATAAACTCTGCACTCTGTGATCAACACTTGTTACTACTTGTTTCTTATGTCTCCTAATTTAACAACTCCAAAGAACGATTTTCCAACTTCAAATAATGAATACCTACCATTTGCAAGATCTTGAAGACTTATTTGGTCTCCATCTACAAGATGTGCAAGTCCAGCTGTGTAACAAGTATTGCTCTTAAGAATGCGGCTTGTAGAATGGGTTGTTACAGTACACTGAAGAAGAGTTTCTAAGTTTTTATAAACTCGATATCCATTAGTATCATGTTCATCTAAGTAGAAAATCTGAAAAAAGAAAATATCATCTTTGAGTCCCTGCAAATGTTTTTATTACTGATGTAGTGCTCAATCTCAAAAAATCCTTATTTGAGTATTCCATAAGTAAAGATAGAAAACAATCTTATTTAATGAATTTCTGTCAATATTAAAGAACTACATATGTATGCATGTACAAACATGCAAGTAACAGTTTTGTTAATGAAAAATGAAAAAATATAGTTTTTCCACTACTAGCCATAAACACTATCATTTCAACATAAGTGATCGAACTGTGAACCACGCCTTCTATCACCTGAGGTGAATAATATTTTATTATTCACTTGTAGTTAATAATGAACATAAATGCGTAGTCCGGAAACTTCGGGCCATTTTGAAAGAAAATTTATGTGTAAAACGAATTAGCATAACCAAGAAATTCTATCAATAGTGTTTAAATAATTAAAGTCGGTCTATAAATAAGATTAATTTGATATTTAAAATGTTGATTAAATTGGAATTTTGTGACGTTTAGCAATTAGGCGAAATGAGAATTATGAACACAGATTATGAATTATATGACAGCTGAAACTAGAAACTTTATAAATCGATTATTAATAATTATTACAATCAATTATCGTTACAAATAGTACATTTTTCGACAAAATAGTTTTCGTCAACATCTATTTACTTGCATTCCACGTTCACTAGTTTTTATTCGATATAGAATTTTTTTGTTTGGTAAGTGTTTTTGTTACATTAATATTATTAAAAATCTGTATATTTTCAATTGAAGGATAACTGGATTGTGAAGATATTAAAGAAATTAGTGGTGGAAACAGAATCATGAAAAAATTTATGCGCTTCGATGTGCAAATTTATTCTATCGTACAAGTAGTCGTTTGTTAGCAAACTTGTATAACCTTTACTCCATTAGAAAATTTACAATCTCCGTGCTATTGTAAGTACAATTTTAAACATCACCGCTCAAAATTTCTTACTAGTTGGAAGTTGTTTGAAAAAAGAGTTTTTATGACGATAACTAACAACTTGATTGATTAGTATTACATAAATGATTATAATAAACACAAGATATTAAGAAAATTTATTTATAAAAATTGTAATTAATGTTACAATTATGGCATTCCATTGATATACTCATTCCTCCAACATTTAAGGAACTAGAAGAGGTAGGTACATTAATAACAGAATTATTGATAATTGTAGAACTGGATTGTACAGGAACTGGTGGTGTCGAGGAATCTTCAATTGTAGAACCGGATTGTACAGGAATTAGTGGTGTCGAGGAATCTTCAATTGTAGAACCAGATTGTACAGGAATTGGTGGCGTCGAGGAAGCATCGACATGTTGATTAATTGATGTTGATTGGCTTTGGACCATACGAGCTATGCTCGTTTTAACCGAGAGTGAGTCAGCTATATAGCCCTCGGCTACCGTAGATGACTTCCAACCCCCATGTTGTTTCAACTGCAGGATATTTCCACCGCTAGCAGCTAATATTGTGGCTGAAGTTCTTCGGAAGCTATGACCCGTGTAAGACGCAGGGTTTTGCAAATTTAAATACATTGCAATTTTGTTTGGTACTTGCCCTATTGTATTATGACCAATATTTTGCTTTGTAGCTTTTCCATTGCGTATACTAATAAATAATTTTTGCATGTCGGAAGTTGGTCTAATTTTTAAATATGTTTTTACAATTTTCATCCAAAGGGGTTCCATAACAACAAATTTTCTAGATGAACCATTTTACTATTACGAATGTTTATAATAATCATATCATCTTTTATGATAACATCAGAAAGAAGCAAATTGCAAAGTTCATCGCATCTGCAAGCCCCAGATAAACCAATTATAAGAATTGCCTTATTTACAATATGACATTCATCGGGTGCATTAATCAGAAATTTTGTAATTTCTTCTTGACTGAAAACGGAAGACTTCTTAGCACGGTAATTCACATTTTGGCGTTTTAAGAACGCAACTAATTTGAAAAACTTTGAAATGTCTATGTTGTCCTTTAAAGAAAGAGTTGATTTTAACATAGAATAATGTGCCCATAAAGTGGAAGCTTTTTTATCATTGGCATAACTTTGGAAATATGCTAACAGTACATTTTCAGATATTATAACCACACTTCGCGCACTGCACCAATTTTAAATGTTACATAAGCTTTCATATAAAGAGTCTTGGATTTTTCCGGCAGTAGCTTGTCTGCCACTGATTCAGCAATCTCTCTCATTTCGGGTGGTGTACAACTTTCACTCATTTTAAAAACACTCGCAAAAACTTATAAATATCAAAATATTTAATGTAACCTTTATGTCAAAATTAATTAAACATTTTCAAGCAAGTGTCAACATCAAAACAAAAAACTATCATTTGTTTTATAATTTGAAATAAATAATTAAAACGATTTACTTTATTCATTAACAATTATTATTATAAGAGTAAACAATCCTAGTAGTGGAAAAATTGTATATAAACCACGGTAGTGAAGCGTGTTATAACCCGCGCGCCTTAAATCCCGCGGTGCTACGCACCTTGGGATTTAATCTGGCGCTAGGGTTATAACACTATGCTTCACTACCTTGGCGTATAATATACTATTAGTCGCTATTTACATTTAAACTTTAAATTAAATTGTAGGCTTTTGTACGATCTAAAAATGATATCATATCGAATGTATCGGTCACTAACAAAACGAGTTTTGACTACATACTACATATGTTTTGACAATTTTTATTATGAAAAATTTTTTTGAATAAAATGAATTTAGTTTGTGTTTTGACAGACTAATATTTTCTACTTAATATTATTTGAGTACTATATAACTTTATTTGATTAACCCCAACTCTCTACATAAAAATTTCAAAACTACAACAATTTTTTTAAAAACAATAACAAAGTAATTTTTATTTTACTATCATAAAATTAATTTAATGTAATTACACTCTAGAGACACAAAAAATAGCATAACTTTAATAATTTTTTATGGCCTTGTAAATGCAATACAAAATCTGTTTAAAGCGACTTGTTGTATAATACATATTTTAAAGAATAGTTTATAATTTTTTATTTAAATTTTTTTACAAAATTGCAGCGGCAAAAATAAATAACGTCAAATGTCAAAAGTGATTTTAATTTATATTTCGAAAAATCATGGAACTCACAATGTTCTGAAGTGTAAAAGTTTCTAAAGCATAACAATAATATTACTTCGTTCGCAAAATGGTGGTGACTTAGAATAAAGGAATCATTTTCAAAAAGGAACTGGTTCAACTGTTATTCGATATAAAACTTTCGGCGAGAGATAATTAACCCTGATTGCTATTTTCACCATTGTTTTTGTAAAAATTATGAAAGATAACAACGCCATATACACATAACAAATATAGAATTAGCGGACGGTCTACAAATTTGGTTAAAAAACGGCTTTAAAAATTAATTTGGAATGCAATTTTGTCATTGGTTCTTTTGAACTGTCCGCAGAAATTAAAATAGGTTGTAGGGACAGTAAAGATATCAGAATATCGTATTTTATAACAAATTCTGATAGACGAGGGTCTAATTAATTAATAAAAAAATTAAATTTGTAATTGGACAACAAATTTTGGAAAAAATTTACTTTTTGGGTGAATCTGAATCTTGACGTAGTTGCGTTTATCAAAACCTACTTTCCACACCCTGCGCTACGCTCCGCGTCGCTCCGGGCGCTACAAGAGGTTTTGATAAGCGCTTTACTTACTAAAAATGTCCTCCAAGTAGCTCCAACTCGAAAAAGTATGGATGTTGACGCGACAGATCTCAGAGAGCGACTGGTATCTCTCCACCACTAGTCACTGTCAACACAATGTTTCCATATTTGGCGTTTTATTACTCAATAATACACTTACATGTATTACTTATGGGAAAATTGCAATTTTCAAAATTAAATTGTGGCCTTATAACAAGTCCGACTAAGTTTATCCTGCCTTTAAAGTTCTTGTATTTTTCTGTTCTTTTGTTTGGATGAACTATTTCTATAAAAAAAGTGTACTTTCGAGTCAGGGTTAATTAACTCTTGCCGAACTTTCTCAACAAACGAAATTGCAGCAAAAACTTTCTTCAACGATTAATCTAAGTAATCAATCTCAGCACCAACCATCGTTGCTAATTATGGACTTTAATAATTGAGTAAGAGAGTTCAAGGCCAATATTGCTGCGATAAAAAGAATTCCTCACAGTGCACGAGTTCCTGCTTCTCAAAAGCTAACTGAAGTTTTGAAAGGATGTGTTATAGAAAGCAATCAGGAGGCATCAGGCAGGCAAGATCCTACATGTTCAAAATAAAGCCGACGGAAAGAAAAAAAAATCCCTGGCAGGTCAAATCAAAAATAATATAATTAATTTAACCGCATATTTCCCATTTAAGTCCTGCACAAAGATCTTCAAATTTAGCAAAAAATGTTGAAAACAAAATTATAGTTAGATAGAGACGTTCGAGAAGCATTACGCTTGCTGTCGTCAGATGATGTATTGGCTCACGATACTAAAGAAACGCTGGCGGATTTGCTGTCGAAGCATCCAATTTTGTCCGTTTAGACGCTTAATTTTAAAATTATGTTGTAGAAATATTTTAGAAACTCTTGGCGCGCCTTTTTGTCCGACATAGCTTGGCTTTGCAACAAAAGGTGGTTGTGAGGCCGCGATTTATTTTCTGAGAACCTATTTGCAAACCCGTAGTGAGTTCGAAGTATTATTAAAAGTAGACCTTAGGAACGTATTTAGTAGCCTGAAAAAGACGTCATGTTATCAGAGGTAAAAACAGAAATTCCACTTATATATCGTTACTATTGGCAAACATAATATGCGGAATTGTCAACTCTATTTTATGAAGACAGTTCAGTAAGGCGATCCTTCGGGACCTGCAGTTCTTAGCCTATCGATCCACAAGCAAACCAAGTCATTGTCATCAGAGTTTATTGTGTAGTATCTAGATGATGGGACTTTTGCTGGTAAAGCGGCCACGGTTTTTGACGATTTTGGATTACATTTAAATTTTTAAAAATGCGAAATTTATGTAAACGAAACGAAAAGGAAAAAAGAAATTATAAATAATTTCGCGAAAATAAGTCCAAATCTAAAAATTTTTAATTGTGAAAACTTAATTCTTCTCGGTGCCCCAATTAAAGATGAAGCGGTTGTCCCTTTGATTGATTTGAAACAACAAAATATATCAAACTTTATTAAATATAAAATTAAATGGCTCGTTCTTCAGACAAGCTTCTTTACCAATACGTTTCGGTAGTTTAAGCATTAGACAAACGGTGGACGTGGCTCTTCCAGCTTTTATTTTTTCTGTACATAATAATGAAACACTCATTGGTCCTATACTTAGCCCATTTTATTGAATTTTAAGGTTTCCTTCTTGAAAGAAGCGGTTATACTTGGCCGATAATGATTTGCGTAGATTTTAGAATTGGAGCCCTTTTGTGTCAAGTTCATACTTGTGTGGAGGCTTGATTGTTTGGTTCAGCTGTCACGGTCTATCGTGTTTCCAATGTGCAGGAAGGTTTTCAAGACATGCTGCTTTAAACGACATTATTGCCACTGCAAACATTTCCAGCATTGTAAAACCCGTGGGACTTTCACGCGATGATGGAAAAAGACCAGACGGGGTGACATTGGTACCTTGGTGGCAAGGAATAGCTTTGGTGTGGGACGCGACATGGGTAGATACTTTGGCCCCTAGCCACTTAGGTATTTCGTGCAAAATTGCCAGTTCGGCAGCAACAAAAGCTGAAACTCTAAAGCACGATAAATATCGAGCAGTGATAGATTATTACGATTTTTCAGCTTTCGCAGTTGAAACCCTCGGCTCTTGGAGTAACGATGCAAAGGAATTGGTCACTAAGATAAGTCGTCTAGTTAATAATATACTGAGCGATAAACGTGCTAAGAGTTTTTTAATCCAAAGAATCAGTTTGTATATTCAACCAGGTAATTCCACTTCGATGTTAGGGTCAATGCCTACGTAAGCTGTTATGGACGAATTTTTTTATCTTACGAGATAGCCATTTAATACTTATTTATTTTTGTTACTGATCTTAATGTTAATGTTGTCCTTAAATAAATACGTTTCATTAAAAAAATAACCTAAACCTTAACAATAAATTTTTACCAAATAATATGTATTATTTACTTTTCACAAAAATTTATGATTTGTAAATTTTTCGCTTAAAACAAAAGTATTAGTAGCAAAAGTAAGAGTATTTATTTAAAGTTTAATTTTTGGATTATCATTTGCAAGATTATAAATTGAATCTAATGATCATTTCTAATTTTCAATTATAAATAATCTCATTTACGTTTACAATAAAATTACTTTAATTCAATTTTTTGTCGTCAAAGTTTCCGATTATACAGCGCTTAGTAATAAATCAATACTATTCGAAATATACAGTGTATACTATTTCTTCAAGATTTGTAATTAATGAAATTTGACTTGTTATTGTATTTTATTATGTTATTAAAATGTTAATTTATTTGTTCGATTTATTGAAAAAAGCGTTAATTTTGTGTTATAAAAAAAAATATAAAAATTAAATTAAATTTTTTACCATTTTGTTTAATTGGTGAAGACATCTATACAGTTATGTAATTTCAACAAATAATACAAGTCATAAAAATAGGGAAATAATTACCTGTGCGTAGATAAAGTATAATCCGGTTTCCTTTATTTTCAGAAATCCGTCATTCAGTGTAAAATGTTCCTCCATACCCAAAGTATTAACCCAAACAGGAGATTCCCAGTCTACATATCTTTGATTTAGATGACGAAGATGACCATCACCTAATTTAATAAGTTAGATATTAATTTCAAGCGTTATTTTAGGAACTAAATTTTAAGGACAAAACTTGTTTTTGTTTATAAGAAAGAACTTAAACAAAAATTGAACTATCTTCCAGTTTTTTTTAATATTATAGAGTAAACCCTTATTTTAATTTTATAATTACCATTAAAATTTGTGTGTCTTCCCAGGACATATTTGGAAGTATCTCCATCAAAGTGAACAGATGGCAATAATCTATTTCTGTGGGAATGAACGCGTTCATCTAACGTTTCGATATTATTTCTTTGTCTATGTCGATTTCTTCTGTGGTGAATATCGCCATCTCTTATAATAGTAATATCTGGGCTAAGAGTTCCATCCTGATAAAAGTAAATAATAAATTCAATGATTCCGGTGAAAACTTCTGTAAGAAATTTAGCCATAAAGTTTTGTATTTGATTTTATAAACATTTAATTATTTAAAACTTGTACTAAACAGTGCTAAAGAAAATAAGAGCATAACATAATAATAATTAAAGGAAAAGATTAGAGTCGTTAATATATTAAAGGTAATATAAGTTGAATTAAATTTGAAAAGTAATATATTATATTGGAAAAGTTTAATAAAGTTCATAGATAGCTGCGCCAAAATTTGAAATTGGAGAAATTAGAAAAATTAATTAAAACAAAAATTTTTAAAATAATTTTGAAAATTTTTTAGAAATGTAAAAAATATAAATTGAAAAGAAAATATAGTTGAAGTGATTATTGCCTCAACTATATTTTCTTTTCAATTAATAAAGTTCATTTTACTTAAATAAAATTACATATTAAAATTAAATTATTATTGACTAGAGATAAATAAGTTGAAAGCAAAATTTGTTAATTAAAATAAAAAATAGAAATATAAAAGAAATATAAAGAATTAAACTTTTAAAACTTATACAAAAAGTATTAAACAAAATAAAACAATAAGTTAATGCAGGTAAAGAAAAGATTTGAGTCGTTAATTTATTGATGGTACTAAAAGTTGAACTTAAATTAGCAAAATTATCGATATTGGAAAAGTTTAATCAAGTTCATGTTACTTATATGAATTAAAATAGCGTATCAAAATTCAAGTTACTATTGACATAAGATAAATAAGATGAAAGCAAACTTTGTTGATTAAAATACAAAATAAAAATATTAAAATATAAAAATTAAAATTTCAAAACTTGTACTGAAAAGTATTAAAGAAAATAAAAATAAGTTAATACGGAAGAAAGAAAAGATTAAAGTCGTCAACTTATCGAAGGTAAAAAAAGTTGAACTAAATTATCAAGGTGATCTATATTGGAAAAGTTTAATCAAGTTCAATTTACTAAAAAACTATACAAGATGAAAGTATTATACTACAATAAAATTATTATTAACAAGAGGTGAATAAGATGAGAGCAAAATTTGTTGATTAAAATACAAAAGTAACTTTTTATCATTAAAATCAATTTTAAATTAAAATTTTGTTTTTTATAATTAAAATACAGTTAAAGTTATGTGTATTGCTCGTTTTCAAATAAAATAAAAAATAGGGAAGGTATTTGCAATATTATATTACATATGTATGTGTCTATTATTTTTGAGAAAGTCCTGAATATGTCGAATCATAACAAACCTCTACACTCTCCCAACGACTGCCAGATTTTAGTTGGGGTTTTTTTCCTGAAACGGGCAGATACCTTATCTTTGGAAGAGATAACTGTTGAAACTGTAGATCGATTTTCTTGCGCGCTAAAATAAAAATATTGTAACTAATCAAAAAACAAAATTAATTAAATCTTTTCCCTAACCTTAAATAAGTACTTTCTAAATCAGAAATTTTTTTATAAAGTTTATAATTATCGTGTAATTTTGAATTTTTATGCTTGATTGTTGTTGTATTAATTTTTTTCTGATTGATATTAGACTTAGATCTCTTAATCTGAATAGTTTCCGTTGTCGTATCAGTATTACTTCTTCTCATTCGCTTTTGTTCTTTGCCAACCTTTAAAAAGGTTAATGGAAGTTGTATTGGTACTTTCAAGTTATCTTCATTAGAATTATTTAGATCTTCTTCAGCACTATCTTTTAAAATTACAGAATTGTAATTTCCAACGAAGTATTCTTCCCCATTATAATCATCATATTCATATAATGAAGGTTCATTTTTTGTGTTGGTTATTACTTTTCCAAAAACCTAAGAAGCATTGTTATATTAATTTCATTTCGTTCCTTTATTTGAATTAGTAAGTTTTGCTTATTTATACGTCAGAACCTATACAATCCATTTGTATATTTCACCACAGTTTTTAATTTATGGGTTATTTCAAACTACAATTTTGTATTACGGAATACAAGTCTAAAATTAGTTTTCTTGTATCAACATTTTAGCTTTAAAGCGTTTTGGTAATAAATTTCAAACTAATAAAATTTGTAATAAAATCGTTAATTTAGTAGATATGGTTTACGAAACAAATTCATTTTTTTATCATTACATTATCGCCATGACTTCTTACTTCATATTTAATACAAATATAATAGATATTTAATAATAAAATATAGTTGCAAAGACATCCTGGAATACAATCAGTAGAATGTCAATATTTGATATAGTAAAAATTAATTTTTTTTAATAGAAAATTAAAATAAAATTTTTTTACAACATTTGTATTATAAAATATTTAATAATATGCCAGATCACTTTGCAATGCAAAAAGTTATTGTTTTAAATTTCCTATACTATCACAATAAAACATGCGTATTTCTCGGATGCTACATACATTGTAATTATTACAGGAGATTATAGGTTTATCATTTTCAGTTCCGCACCCTAATTAATATCCAATAATTTTCCGGAAGAGTTAATTGTTACTTCATTTGAAAACAATCTGTATTTTTCCTTTACATATGTACCGTTTTGTTATATTTAATGTCACTTTTATTTTTAGGTCAGCGGTTAGTAAGTAAGACAAAAATTAGAAATAACATTTAACTAGTAGATAATATAAAAATCGCATGTGGCCATGCCCATGACTTTATCATACTTTCATTAAATATTAAAAAAATAATTTTTAATAATAAAAAAAAACAAATTTTTTATCAATCAATTTGTCCTAAAATCTAATCAGCTGTAAATCTCAATACAAAGATATAATTATTATTAATTTTGGAAATATTTAATAAAAACTAATTTAAATAAATAGATTAAAAAAATTATTTTTATGAACCAATTTTAACCAAAATTTAATCATCTAATTCCTACTTAAAATAGAAAATCTCAAATTGGGTTTTAAAAATTCTGTTAGTTTTTAAAATATTAAATAATAAAACTTAAAAAATTAAAAAAACATTAGTTTTCATAAACCAATTTTAACTAAAATTTAATCAGTTTTAATTCTCGACATAGGTATGCTAAATCCTAAATTTGGTTTTTAAATTCTTATTAATTTTTGAAATATTAATTAAAAACTAATATTAAATAATAAGATTAAAAAAAAAACAAAAGAAAACCCAAATTTCAAAAACAGAAAAATTAAACGTATTATTTATATATTTAGTCATTTGTATTTAATAAGTCATTTGCATGACTACTTAATCAAGGAAGGTTCGTAAGCTAGCGGTAAATGCTTGGGACTTGAGTACAGGAAATCCAATTTCGATTCCCATGCAAGATTTATTTTTTTTTCCTTCTTTCTATTTTTTCCTTATTTCTATAGATATTTATATAATACGAATAAGTTTATTTTAAGCAAAAAATTGTTGTTTATATTCAAAATACATTTTTTTTCTACAAATTGAAGAGAAAATCAATCAAATTCCCCAAAAAAGTTTCGTCGAAAGATTCCATCTTATTCCATATTGGATTTCATGTTACTTTATATTAGAATTAGATTAAGAAATAAATGTTTTTCTAAAAATACAATAGGTGAATACATATTTATTAAAGCACTACAAAATAAAACTTTATCCAAAATATTTTCATCATCTTGTATGTTACTTATTATTAAAAATAGGTATCGGATTTTGTAAATAAAAAAAGTTAAACTACTAAATGCTTCTTTTAGTTCTTCCATCATTAATTCTGTTTGTGTGGAAACACCAGTTCCTTCAGTATCTGCAGATTCATTATCCAATTCAATCTCTTTTTGGTTAATCGTATTCAATTTATTTTTCTATTATGTTAGGTGCAACCGTTTGTTTATTTTATCTTTCCTTTCTAGAGTTGAATTATGTTTTAAATTGAATGGTATGAATAAAAAAAGCAAATGTTTTTACTTCAAAATTCAAATAAATATAGAGGATTACGATATTCAAAGTAAGATTTAGTAAGTATTTTTTGATTAAAATAGAGTTTTAAATAAATAGTAATGAACTTTCATCATTAGCATTACTGCAGGTTGTTTGTAAAAAAAAATTTGAATTTGAATTTAAAGCAAAACTATTTGCTTACACTTTATTCATACCACCCATTGTCCTGATACATATTCCATTTCTTGGGAGGGAATTAGAGAAGCAGGTAAATAAAATATTTTTTTTAATTAATTATATTTATTTTAACAGAAAAATGAAATATTACTAAAAAAATAAAATATTTTATGAATACTAATTATAATTACGTCATAGTAAAAAAGTTTCACTTGGGAAAATGTAAATTAACTGGTAAATTGAGAAGATTTCGGCAATTATTAAAAGAAATTAATGATTTCCCTATGTTTTTGACTTCAAATTTTTGATTTTAATGTTTTTACTTCCTGCGCCAAAAAATTTTCCCATGAAGACATATTATTATAATAGAAGCAGTTGGAAAAGAATAGAAGCAAATGAGACAGTAAAAAGTGGTTGTTTTCGTCTTTTTAATTTTCCGATTTAGAATCTTCGTTTCAAATCAAAATCATTTGTTCAAAATCAAATTCAAATCTTTCGTTATATTCAAAATCGTTAAAATTTAGCTAACCTTTGTATTATTTAAAACCAAGTACTATAATAGGTTCGAGTTGACTACATCGTGTTCAGTTGGCTACATCGTGTTCAATAAAATTTTGAGGTTAGTTTTTAATTTGAATTGAATATTTGGTTTAAAATGGAAAATTATAAGATCGAGTTAAATAAATTGTCAAAAACAGATCTTCTTGAGCTGATTGTGCACAACAAGCTACCATGCAAAGTAAAAAATGACAATATTCTTTTAAATTACGAAGTAGTGCTAAAGGAGAAAAAATTACCCGTTGCCGACAGTGAACTTGTGCTTTGTCTCAAACATCAGATTTCGAATTTGAATGAACTGGTGGGTGACAAAATAAAATCATTGAGTTGATAAAAGAAAATCTAAAGCAAGTGTACGTAGTGTGTACCCCAAACGTGTACAAACAGCGAACAAAGTTGCAGAAACCAACAAGAACGTAGCCAATATTGATTTGTTAAACGCACTCAACACTGATTTGTCAAACGCACAGCTTACTGATTTGTTGAACCTAGCTAATAGTGATGTTGTAAACACAGCTACTTTAACCTCAAATGTTGCTGTGGTTAAAAATGTTGCTGTGGTTAAAGAAGATCCGGTAGCCACAAATTTAAATACCAAGTCTTCTTTTAAACAGTTACGCACTCTAACAATTGGATCTGGTTATTCTCATAGTGCCTCTGTTCAGGATGGTTTTACGGCTGTAGCACAAGAATTCATACCAAAAGATTCATCTTACACGTGTAAACCTTTCCGAGAATGAAACTGCAGTGAGTAACTATATAAATACAACACTAAATAAAATTTTAGACGATAACCACCCTAAAGTGACAGTAGAAAATTGCAGTCAAGATACCCGGAACACTATAGTTCATTTAAAATATCTATCGACTCAAAGTATTTACAACAACTTCTAGATCCATCTTTCTGACCTGCCGGAATGACGGTGAAAACGTTCTTTGAAAGGTCAATTAGATTAAGTCACGACCACTTCAACATGCCAAATTTTCAGCTTCTGGCTAATGCAAACAAAATCTTGCGGTAAACCTAAATTACAGTAACGCTAAACCAAAACCAGCACCTCTACAAAATTTTACAAATAGTTACTTGAATGATAAATCGCAAATTCAAAAAAATGGTCCGTTTAGTCAAAAGGATTCTACCAAAAATGGACACTCACTTCGAACAACTCCTTGCAGTATTGCTTTTCAAGATTTACAAGTCTGGCGACCCAGGATACCTCAACGATTTCTTTATTTGGCGATCAAGCTCTCATAGCTTAAAACTTACGTTTAAATGAAACTACTAGTTCCAAAGCATCGTACTGCAAAATTCAAGGGATTGTTTCAATATATAGCGTGCAAAACTTTCTACAAATATGTTGACATATATATTACATCTAAAAATATAAAATCGTTTAAAAATAAGATTGAAGAAAACTGATTGTGAAAAACTGAAATGTGATTCGAAGGTAAACTCATGTTATGTCTTCCTCTTTTAAAACCAAAACCAACCTTCTTTCAAAATATAATTTTTTAACTACTCTTCCAGTATTTGTTAACTCAAATTAAGCACTTTTTAAAAATTTAAAAAACTTTTAGTTTAAGTTATTTCCAATTGCCCTCTAACACCTACCCCATCAAGATATAATTTTTTAAACAATTTTTCCAATATAATATATTTCTAAATTTAAGTGAATCCCCAGGTATTTTAGATTTTTAGTCTGATTTATTTTCGATTCACCCGATAGAACCTACCCTCTTTCAAGATTTCTTCTTCCTCTTAAATTAGGACTAGGTCCTGTAATATCCAACAGTACCCATCGACAAAGATCCGAAGCTACTGCTGGTTCTATGAGCATATTATTTGTTTTACATCTGAAGTAGTTTGCTAGACTGGCTTCAGATGTGCCTGTTCCCTATATTATTGTTAATGATGGCAATTCATTAACATAGGAGGACCACCGGCTTTACGTGCCTTCCGAAGCACGAGGACGGTCATAGATAGAAAGAGATTCAGAAAGAAAATTTTCCTTTGTAGACTCCTCCCGGGTTCGAACCGGGTGCCTTAGCATTATTAGTCGATCGCTCTAACTACTAGGCCAGTGACCGTCTTTCAAGATTTAATTTTTTTAACTATTTTTCCAATATTGGTTTTTTCTGAAATAATTCCTCAAATTAAGGTTATTCTAAATTTTTAAGTTTTTAGTACAAAACTATTTTTTTCTCATTTCTTGTTCATTGCTTGTTTCTTTTCCTACTGAGCTTAATAATTTTTATTTGATGCTCACGGAAGTATCTAATTCTCCGAGCAATCGACGCAGGTAAGAGCTATTAAAATTTATTACAAACCCATGAACCGTGTATTTGTGACGCACGCTTCTCGGTACTGTGTACTAAATATACGAAGCTAACCTCTTACAGTACCATCTACATCAAAAAACAGTATAAGCTGACAAACTCGATTATAGCGCTACACGCTCCTAAGTTCTAGGGGCTGGGAAGGCATCGGTGTACACGCTTTGGACAATATTAACAAGAAGCGGTATCACACTTTTAAAATTATATCTAAAACAAATGTACATTTTTACCAAAAAGTGAATACTGTGACCGTTGTAACACTTCAGTGGATAACTGTATAGATTTATTATTTAAAATATTTACCAATGTAAATGTTGTTTTATGTGTATTTGTAAATATATTATTTAATGAAAAACAATTCTCCTCAAAAATAAAATAACTTATAATCAGGTAAAAGATACCTAAAGATACTTTAAATTTTGCTCTAGTTATTTTTCAAGTCGTAGTCAGATATTATATTATACTGTTCGCGTTAGATACACTGCTGTAAGCAAAAAGTCTAATATTGATCTATGGATTATGGGGAATCTGACAAGGCCTCACATGATTGTATCTTGTACAAAATAAAACAATTGCCGACTGCTTGCTACCACCTAATAAAATCCTATCTAATTGAAAGAATGTTCCAGGTACAGGTCAAAGACAAGTATTCAGCACTAGTTTCTATCAATTCAAGAGATCCACAGGATAGCGTCCTGGGACCAAGTCTGTACCTCTTATTCACTGCAGACTTCCCAAGTCTACGGTACCCCAACGATACAGCTGTCATGGCAACACGCGCAAGCCCAACCGCCTCAGATATGCAGCAGTCAAACTTTACTGCGAAGATTAGAAAACTGAAGCTAATATTTTGTAATTAAATTCTTTAGTAACTGTCATTGAACGGTTTGCCTCTCATATCATTACCAGTCATAAAATGTACTAAATACGTATTTAATAAAGTACAGATTATTAATAAATAAAAAAAATTCAAAAAAATATATTTAGATTGTGTACTACGTACGAGCACTAACATCAAAAAATGATTGAGAAAATTGTTTGTTTAATTATATTTTTATTGTCAATCATAATAATTTATTTCAAACAAAATTTTAAATGCCGTAACGAGTTCGAACAGACTTGATTTCTGATCCATTCTAAATACCATCGAACATTACATAGCAAAGTGCATTGACCAAATTTAACTAGTTTTCTAACATTCGACTATTATCCAACACTTAACGGAAAATTCATTTATATGTCGTGAAATTACGAGAAATGGGAGATTCTATGCAGGATTTTACGATGTTTTCTTTTTTTCCTATGAAGAGACTTTTTTCGTTATAAGAATACATCATTATAACTTTTTTTCAAAACTTATTATTCGGAAGTTAAATTAAGATAGCAGCGCCAAAATATGAATTTAGAGAAATTAGAAAGTTTAATTAAGAAATTTAAAAAAAAATCTTAAATAATTTTGGAAGTATTTGGAGTCGGAGTCGTTTGCAAAAGGTGGCGAGTAGATTTTGTGTTTTCTTTATCAATATGGGTCTGACGAGATCAATTCCACTTTGTGGATAAAAACGAAATCTTAGGTCATCCAGTAAGTTGTAGAAATTATAATTTTTGTTTGCTATTTTTTTCATTTGACGATGTTGCTGAATGCGACTCTGCTTTTTTGAATATTTACGTTGGTAATGTGTTGTGAAAAAGGTGTCTACTGGTTAGACTTTTATTGGCCTATCACCTCAACTATATTTTCTTTTCAATTAAATTAAGATTTTTGAAATTTTCTGTGTTTTCATTAGTTTTGTGTTTTTGAGAAAATAATACTTTGATTCAATATTTCTTCCGCTCTGGAAAGTGATTGCCGTATCTGCAGCATCATTGGGTTAGTAATACGAACGTATGGTTTAAGGGTACCTACGCTTCAAACAGGTCATCGTATTGATTCGCCATCGTATTGATTCGCCATCGGTAGATAGCATGACATGGTGTATGCAATCATTTGCTGTAATTAAATCGTTCTTATTAGTTTTCCTCTTCACCAATATGTGTCTCTTGATAGAAACACCCGCGACATACATTTAAAAGTTCAAATAATGCAATTATACTGATGTATTATTAGAAAAAACTTTATATGGGTAAAGACTTTTATTAATCTCAATAAAGTTTATAAACAAAATACTGGATTTGTTGATAAGCGGCCTCTAGGCTCATGTGCAGGTAATTTATAATTCTTGACTAAAATGTCAACTTATAAGTCATTTGATTTTCTTTACTTATGGTGACTAGAACGATGAGCTGCAGTTTCCATGCCCGCAAAATAAGTATATTTCTAAACAAAATCAGCCTATATAAATCCAATGCAAGACATTTGATTAAAATAGAAGCACATTTAAGTCATTATATTCCATTTTACATTTACTAATATACAATTTGTCGTAATTAAGCAGCGGGCCAAATAAGCAAAGCTCACCAACAACTTTCACACACAAAAACTACGTGGTATTATAATTAAATTATAATGGATAACAGAAAACGTCTTCGTTATTGAAATTCATTAATTTATTGAAATATTATGAAAACGGCAAATAATATTTTTTTATCTAATAAATATTACTCCTAATATTTAAATCGCCATGATTTCATTTATGTAATGTTTATGGACCATCACTGAATCGCCAGCATTAAATTTTTGGAATCAATTATAGTTAGAAGTACTAAATATTTCCATTAAGATTTGCAAAGATAAGATTTAAATTAAGTTCAAGTCTTAATTAATATTTTTAACTAATTAATATTTTTTAGTCTGACAAGGAGACCGTACGTTAATCGAATTTTTTTACATTTTTATAGTTACAGTACGTGAAGGATGGCGGTCCAATATTACTTTTCATGAGTAATCAGGCTTGACTTTTAAACCAACTCAAAATAATTCAGTAAAAAAAATTAGTAGTAAAATATATTTACCTAGTACCTACAATAAATGTAAAATATTTACCAAAAATTTCCATATGAAAAAAGTGATCGCGTTGAACTATTAACTCGGAGTTGATGGTTCAAATAGATAATTTTTTCACGTTTCTGTCACAATTTATTGACAAAACTAAAATTTTCGAACTGAATTTTGCAAACACTCATAAAGAGGTGAATCAACCTAGAAGAAAATTGTTTTGATCAAGAGCAGCTAGATTAGGATCATAAGTTTAGACAGTAAATGCATCGGAATTGTGGGAGTAGGAAACAAGAATTAACTGAAATGGAAATAATAATTAATAATGGAAATATTTATTTATGATTTAAAAATTAACCATTGTGTTTATTTCTAAAAATTGACAGTCAGTGTTAAATTTTTAATATAATAGTACATTTCTGAAAACACCCGGAAAATTAGAAGTAATTAATTATGTAAAGTTGCTGGAATAGTTAAATTTGTTTAATAAGAGACTGTGGAAATAATGAAAATAGAGAAATCTGGCAATTTAAGATCTATTTTCACCTAAATTTTTAAGAATAGAAACACTTTTGCTAGTTCTCCGATGTTAATAATATGTTAATGGTGCGGCTGAACTTGTTAAACATTGTTTTTGTGAAACCTGACAATATTGATGTGTACCTACATATGACACGTTCAATTCGGTGTAAGGACATTTATTGCATGTTTGTTTGACTACACGGTTTACCCATACCTTGCTATTCATCAAGTGGGGTCTGAAATAACCTAAATCTCCCCTTTACGAGGTTTTAATGTTGCATAATATGATGAAGCTGAACGAAAATTACGATTGCGATTAATAATTATAACTACATCAATATTCCATTTAAATTTATCCCGATATCAGTCAAAGCTAGCAAAAGTAAAATTTTTTAATATTTCTGTGTGATGGAAATAGAAAAGCTGTTTTTAATTGACCAGGATGAGAGATTATGTTTGATGTCTCGTCTAATTAATTATAATCTATGTATTCATTCTATCAATCTATTTCAATCGCAGTGTCTGCTTTCTTGTGTTTGTGTATTGGAAAAATTTGTTGTTGAAATTAAAACTTGTGTATCAGTTTAAAATATACCTACGTAATGTATTTAGCAAATTTAAATTGCTTTTACTGTAATACAAGCGTTCGCTACGAATCAATCTATTTCATATTAAGTGATATAATTATTATGATACCAATGATTTCGTGTTTTGCAAATTTCATGTTACCATAAATTAACAGGTTGACTGAACAATAAAACAAAATAATTTTGAAAATTTTAATTTTGTATTTATTTCACAGGCTAATAATATATTAAATAAAATATTAATGTTAAAATTTGTAAATAGATTCAACATTATTATCGACTGTAATTTGAAAAATCAAAAAGTTTGAAAGATGAATTGCGGTCGAATAAATTGTTCCTACCAGGGGTCCTTATACACATTACGTGCATCGTGATCTCTCTCTCTCTCTCTCTTCGATCCTTACCTTAAAGAGTGTAGTGGCATATCATGATACATTTAGCCAATTATAAATAATTTAGATAATAATTCAGATTTTGTAAAACTTGTAAAAACTTCGATTATACAATAATATAGTTGTATTTTATTCTATATACAAAATAGTTTATACTTCTACTGGTATTATTTACTCTTTTTTAATTCATTTACTATCTTAAAACCACGAGGGATTGACGGTTAGACTTATTTCAAGTATCGAAATGGGTTGGAAACATAATATGTTTAATTAATATTTTCTTCTTGATAGTCAGGGTCTAATGGAAATGAATTTTACATTTCAATGGACAAGATCGAATCCACGGTCTACCGGTACGGTTTTTAGAATTTGTGATTAGTTTTACTAGCTTTTTATTTGGTTATATTTTTCTCAAGATGGCCTTACGCGTAGAATGTCTAGTTGGCAGCGTGTTTAGAAACATTTAAATTTTTTTGGTAGATTATAGTAAGCTATTCCTCAACTAAAGTTTTTTCATTGTAATTGTTTATTATTACTTGTTGAAAATATATGTTAAATTAAATATTTAATGTGAGTTGGAAAATTTTTAAATTTCATTAGAATTGTATTAAAAAATAATACATTTTTCAAATTTCATTATACTTGAAACTTTTAAAATATTTAATTTAACATAAAGTTCTTTCAATAATTTAATTGCAGTTTAAATACCTTGATATAATATATCCAATATACTGTACATCAAAATTCTATCTATAATAATTATTGTAATAATATAAATTAAAAGGAATAAATATTATTAACTAGTAAAGTATGTTTTGAGAATAAATTTTTGTAAAAGTCAAGTTAATTTGTAATTAGACATTATATTAAACGTATAACAAATTTTGTGTGTATTTTTCCAATTCTATTAAGATGGTAGTCTTTGTGATAAAAATCCACACGAGTGCAACACTACTTGTAGCTGAAAGTTTGGCTTGTAAAAATAATATCAACATGGCAGTAAATAAATACCTACCTATTACATTTCATCTTTAACAGCTACTGAAGTAAGTTAAGTGGCAAGAAAATAACATTGTTTGCACTTTTACCTTTGACCGAAATTTAAATTTTCTATACTAAATAAATAAAATTTTCTAAAAATTAAGTAACTTTTCATAATATTGATACATCGTTCAAAAGAATAAACTTGCAATGAATATACAGCTATGCACAAAATTGAATGTATACTAACCAAAAACATTCGCATTTACTATATCTAAAATATACATATATGTATCCATCCATCCATCTATAGCACTAACCCCTTGTGGGTCTTGGCTGCCTCTACAACTTGCCTCCACTTCTGGCGGTCTTGTGCGGACTCTCTCCATGTTTCTAAGTCCACTTCTAGCAACTTAAGGTCACAGTTGAAGTTTTGTATACATATATGTATACAAAATTAATATTAACATATTAACAAGCATAATTATAAATAATTTTGTTTTCGGTTATCAAAGGAACAAGAATAAATAAGAATTTATAATATGTTATAATTAATGACACAAAATTAAACGTCCACTTTAAAAAAATTATGATTAAACTTAATTGAATTCAAGTTAACATTTAGTTGGGAATACCTTAGATTTAAACACTTCGTGCAAGCGGTTTTTAATAGGTTACACGATTTTTTTGACCTGAAAAATTTCTCCCCATTGTTTCTGTAGTCCTTCTTTTCCTGTCCCTTTTTTATGTGTGAATTGGGGTTTTTCCAGACTCTAGGTTTTCCTTGTATTTAAACAAAAATATTATATTAACTTTCATCACTAATAATATTATTCCAGAACTCTAGATTATTATACATATAATATAGTATGTACTTTTTCGAATTATAATCTTTTAATTCAATTAATTTTTTTTAATAATATCTTCCTCGCTACTTGGTCATTATATGGTTATTTTTTCAGCACTTTTTTATAGTCTATATTGAAATAGTTTTATTATTAATAATACATGATGTATTCCCTAAAATATTAAATATCTTTGTTTCAAACTTTCTTAATTTTTTTGATTATAACATTTTTTATGTGTTATTATAATTTTGGAGTTTACTCCTTAAGAATCGATTTTCAATAAGCCCAAATTTATTCAATTGATTATCAATAACTATCTCAGCACCAACATCGTTATAATTATACAATAATTGATAAAGATTACCAATATTTTAAAAGATTTCTCGCAGTGCAAGTTCGTTAAAAGCAATTGATTGTGAAGATGTATGAGCATCATAAGGCATAGCAGCAAGTTTTAAGTTCAAATAAAGCAAAAAAATCCTGCAGTCATATAGATATAATTTATGATTGATTTAGACTGCAAAATTTTAAATAAGACTAATAATTAAAAAATTATAGTTGAAGAGTAATCAAAGATTAGTTTGCTCAATAAGTATGTCCATAAAGATCCTGCGAAGATCTTTTTAGAACTATTTAATTTGTAAAGATTATCTTATATTTGTTACGATTAGATGTCTGTAAAAAATTAGTTTCAGGATTATTCTAAATAAGAAAACTGATTTCAAATAGTGAGAATTTATTTAGAACTATTTAGAAATAGATATTTTAAATTATTTAAAAAATTTAGAAGTATCTTAGTATTTGATATCTGAAAAATAACTATGAGGAAATCTAAATTTATACGTTATAATTTATTAACTATTTGCGAACTCAGTTTTATCGACCAGTAATAGATACATTCGAGTCGATTTTAGACTAATAAATAGATCATGTCTGATCAGAGTTTATTCATTGAAAGTTTTTTATATTATTTAATTTTTACAAATGGAACTTAGAATGAATTAATTAAATAAAATATAAGAAAGTAAGAATGATAGTAATAAAATTTATTTAAAAATCAATTCAAATTAAATGTTCCAATCAAGTATACGGGATATTTAATTGATGAAAAAGATATATACTTATTTAAAATAATTTAAATTTATGAATTTTAGAAAATTAAATACTTTTAGATTTTAAGATTGCAAATCTAATAGTTTAACACTATTGATTAAATATTGAGCTATTTATTAAATTATAATTAATAAATATTTCAATTATTCTAAAAGTTATATCAATATTATACTTAGTTGGAGACCGTTTAATTGCATATTTGTTGGTATGATTTTTGAATTGCACTCTTAATATTCAATTTAATAATTCTGTATAATTATGATTATCGTTTCAGAATTTAAAGTTTTTCGATGTTTATAGGAAGATTAAGAAAACGGTAAAGAATATGCTAACTTTAGAAGAAAAGTTGTACTGTAAGCAAATGTAAAAAAGAGTAATTGATGTGCAAATTATTGAAAAGTTGAACTAATGCAGTAGATATTTGCCATGAAATTAATTTCGAAATAGTGAGAACAAAGTTAGTAAATCAAATAAATTAACTTAGATAAGTGAATCAAATTGTGAGTGTAAAGTTATAAGTAATTATATCAATTAATTCAATTTAGTTAATGTGTAAACATTCAATAAAAATTTTAATTTGAATAATAATTGTAACAATTTGATAGTAAAAAAGTGAAATACTAATTTTGTTAAACTTAGAATGTTTAATACTAAATTGACTACTATCTTAAAGTTTAAAATGTAGTTTTTATTGCAAAAAACTTAAATTAAAAAATCGATAAATTAACAAAGTATTAATCAAATATAGTATTATTAATTTAATTTGTTATCGAGATAATTGATTAACTATTCAATTAAGTTATAGCAAAGTAATTGTTTCATAAATAGTTTATAATTTAAAGTTCATTAAAGTTGTAATAATAATTATCATTAGATAATATTTCAATTTGAATAAAATTACTTTATTTAACTTTTATTAACAATTAATTTGTTTGTTGGAATTAAAACTAAGGTATAGAATTAAATTAATTATCTTCAATTCTTATAATTTTTTTGATTTTAAATTATAAATTTATTAAATTAATATTATTAAATTTTTAAATAAATTAAATTTTTTTTATTAAAAAGTATTTGGTAAAATTAATTAAATTAAAAAATTTTAGGAAACCTTAATTTTTTTTAATACAAATTAAAACCAAATTATTTTATATAAAGAAAGTTATTTTATAATTTAATTTTATTTATAAAAAAAAAAAATTAATAATAATTTTAATTTTCAATTTATAAATTCCATTAAAGTTTCAATAAATTTAATTAATTAATTTAAGTAAATAACTTATTTAAATAATTTTAATTCTTTTTATTCAAATTCATTGAAATTTCTTTTTTAATAATCCTTTTTATAATATAATTACTGGGTTAAATTTTGTTAGAATTTTATTAATTTAAATTAAAATTTAAATTAAAGTTTTAATTGATTATAAAAATTTTTATTTTTTTTTATTGTAATAATTTCACTTTATTAATTAGGTAGACTTTAATAAAGTAATAATTAATAAATTTAATAGTAAAATTAAAAATTTAATAATTTTATTGATTAAAAATTTAATTTTTAAAATTAAAAATTAAAAAATTTTCTAAATTAATTTAAATTTAAAAAAAATTAATTTTAAAAAATATAGTTAATAATTAAATATTTTTTAAATTTAAAAATAATCTCCAATTTAATAATTAAATTAAATTAATTAATAAAAAATAAAAAAAAAATTTTTTTAAATTTAAAAAATTAATATAAATAAAAAATAAATTAAATTTTTCCAAAATTTTTAATTTAAATTAATAAATTAATTTTAAAAAAAATCATTAAAAAAAATTTAGTTTTTATAGATATATTGAAAAAATTTGAATATTATCAAAGTTTAAAGTATGAATTAAACTTTAAAAATTTATAATATAAACTTATTATTAAGAATTAAAATTTTAAATATATAAAATTAACTTTTAAATTAGAAATATTTTAAAGAAATTAAATTCTAACTTATAAATAAAAAGTTAAAATTCAATTTACAATGAATTAATTACAATTTATAAAATATAAAATAAAGTTTTAAAATTAAATTATTATAACAATTTAATTAAATTTAAAAAAAATTTAGAAACATGTAAGTAATTAATAAAAGTAATTAATTAATAATTTAAGTTAAATAATTTAAAGTTTATAGTTATTTTTAAATATATAAAAAAAGTAATCAATTAAAATTAATTATTTTAAAGGAATTTAATTTGTGAATTAATTTAAAATTAACTTCATAAAATTATTTTAAAAAATTTTAAAATTTAAAAAATAAATTTTTTTAAAAAAAAATTTTTAAAAATAAAATTTTTAATTTTTGAAAAAATTTTTGAAAAGAAAAAAAAAAATTTAATTTCCCCCCCTTTTTAATTTTTTTTTAAAAAAATTTAAAAAAATTTTTAAATTAAAATTTTTTTAAAAAAATAAAAATATTACTAAACGAACTGTGAACCACGCCTTCTGTCACCTGAGGTGAATAATTTTTTATTATTCACCTGAGGTTAATAATGAACATAAATGCGTTTTCCGGAAACTTCGGGCCATTTTGAAAGAAAATTTATGTGTAAAACGAATTAGCATAACCAAGAAATGCTATCAATAGTGTTTAAATAATTAAAATCGGTCTATAAATAAGATTAATTTGATATTTAAAATGTTGATTAAATTGGAATTTTGTGACGTTTAGCAATTAGGCGAAATGAGAAAACGAATTAATTATGACAGCTGAAACTGGAAACTTTATAAATCGATTATTAATAATTATTATTACAATCAATTATCGTTACAAATAGTACATTTTTTGACAAAATAGTTTTCGTCAACATCTATATACTTGTATTCCACGTTCACTAGTTTTTATTCGATATTTAATGTAACCTTTATGTCAAAATTAATTAAACATTTTCAAGCAAGTGTCAACATCAAAACAAAAAACTATCATTTGTTTTATAATTTGAAATAAATAATTAAAACGATTTACTTTATTCATTAACAATTATTATTATAAGAGTAAACAATCCTAGTAGTGGAAAAATTGTATATAAACCACGGTAGTAAGCGTGTTATAACCGCGCGCTTTAAATCCGCGGTGCTACGCACCTTGGGATTTAATCTGGCGCTAGGGTTATAACACTATGCTTCACTACCTTGGTGTATAATATACTATTATTACAATCTATCCAGTGGATAATAAGTAATACAATTAACAAATTTACACAACATGCAGGGATCCGTCCAGTGACGTCTCCCTCACAACCACTTAATCACATCATGACCACTTATAACTGGGAAAAAGGTTCACTTAAAGTCTGTTCAACCAATCGTTTATATTTCGTCGCTTTAATCGGTCGTTTCTGTTGCCACCAATTTTTAAATTCTTAACCAATCTATTTGGATCTCGCGTAGTATGTTTTACTGTAGTTTTTAACTTCCTCCTTGACAGTAGGCACTTGCAGGTCACGTTGGATCACCTCGTTTGGGACAAACCATGGAGCATCAGTAATCATTCGCAATGTTTTTGATTGGAATCTTTCTAATATTTCGATGTTGGAGGTGGATGCTGAACCCCATAGCTGAATGCCATAGGTCCATACAGACTTCAGGATAATTTTGTAGATCATCAATTTGCTCTCGAGAGTCATTTTGAATTTCTGCCAATGAGCCAGTAAAGCTTGCTCAGCTTTAGACCAAGTTGCTTTCTCTTCGTGAGGATGTGCTTAGCCCAGGTTAAGCGTCTGTCCAGGTGGATGCCTAAGTATTTCGTGTTATCGGATTGAGGAATTTGTTGATTATTTAGTTTAACTGGAGGACATGTTTCTCTTCTTAGTGTAAATGTCACCTGGACAGACTTGCTTTCATTCACTTTTATTTTCCACTTTTTCATCATCATCATCATCATCATCAACTGCAAGGATTAAGCCATAGGTGGCTTGTTCCGACTTCATACTTCGATTATTATTGGTCACTCCACCGCTTTTTTGGCCGTCCCACATTTCTTCTGCCCTTGGGCATGTAGCTCATTACTTTTTTGGGTACTCGATCACTGTGCATTCTTTGGACGTGCTGAATCCAGTTTTCTCTATAGGTCACAATTAGTTCGTTTAAATTCTCGATTTGCAGTTCTTGTCGAATATCGATATTTCTCATGTGATCTCGTAACGTATAGCCTGCTACAAATCTTAGGAATCTAATTTCCACTTTTTAAACCATGTTTCTATTTTGTTTAAATTTTTCTGCAGCGTCTTTGAGGCTGCTACTGGGTCCTTGTGTGCGGATAAGACGGCTGTATCGTCTGCGAATGTTCCTGTTGTGGAATTTGAGCTGGTAGGTAAATCAGCAGTATAAAGTAGGTAAAGGATAGATCCCAGCACACCTTCCTGCGGGATTCCAGCTTGGATTGAACAAATCTTGGTGAATTCCTCTCGAAATTTGACATAAAAATGTCTGTCTGAGATACGATTTCAGTACAAGGTACATGCCATCGGGTAGGACTTTTTTCAACTTATACAGAAGGCCCACGTGCCAAACCTTATCGAAAGCTTGGCTTATCTCGATGAACACTGCAGTACAGTATTTTTTCTTTTCAAAGTTATTATTAATAAGTTAATAATATACAGTGAAATCTGTATATGCCGGAATCTGCAAAAGCCGGAATCGTGTGCATCACGGAAATTGTCTGTGGTCTCGAATTATTAATTTATATTACTAAATAAAATGAATTTTATAAACCAGAATCTATCTAACGTAAACACGGAAAGCTTATTTTAAATCCCATGCGCGTAAATTAAATTGCATAAGCCGGAAGCAAAATTCAGAAATGTTATCCATTGTGTAGATACATAAATTAATTTTATTTATAAAAATTGCGATGTAAGACGTACGACATTTTTATCCAATGTTTAGACTACTCTAGTAATAATTTCTTCTAGGGTATATTATTTTACAATGCATACATACATACTTACGTACATAAGTAGAACACCTATCAAATAATGTCGCGTTACAAGCAGCATGCAAACAAATCATTTTTTTATTTGCTGCTTACTTTCTGCATATCTTGTATTTTTTTGTGTAAACGTTTATTCACAGTCCATTATGTGATACAAACCTATGGCATTCTGAGGTTTTTCTTAATTAACTGATAAATTAAGCTTTAAAATGTCTGTAAAATATCACAATATCAAATATAACACGAAACGATTTTTTGGTCCCGAGCGGTTCCGGCTTATACAGATTTTACTGTATATATTTTCAGAAATTTATTTTCGGTTCACCCCCTGAAACCCACCCTTTTTTAAGATTTAAATTTTTTTTAAACAATCGTTAAATTTTTTTAAGTTTAAATCAACAATAACTAAATAAATAAAAACAAACTAAGGCAATATACATTTTTCAAATTTTTAAATTAAATTATTTTTCGGGATGGGCTAATAAAAATCAAAATTTTTACTTCAATTACTTGTCTAGATAGACTCACTGAAAAAGCACTATCAATACCTGCATTTTAGAAATAAATTGTATTTTCAAGTGCTACTGTTCAGGGAGTACAAATTTATAAGCTAAATTTGGATTTTTTTGGAATGACGTATAACGTGAACGGGTCTCTGTACGAGAAAACAAAAATGCTGGTATATTTATTTGCTATAACTTATAATTGACCCAAATTTGAGCAAAATCAAAGAGATTGATGAAAATTCTTGGCTGATTTAATATGGACTAAAATAAATTAAATCCAGAGAAGAAACCAAAATATTTATTATTTCATAATTTTAAAAGTTTGCATGATTATATCGTGTTAGGGTCCGATATTGATTTAAAAATAATTTTAAACATTTACAGATATCCTTAATTGTATTTTGATAATTTCCAAAATGTGGCATATCAATTCAAATACATTTGACAAATGGTTGATAATGCGCATATTTTTTAATTGAGTCTTGCAATTTGAGAAAATTTTACTTTTATAAATTTTTTAGTAAAATAATTTTATTTTGACTTTGCAATTAATCGGTTTATTATGTTACTACATTTTTGAATTTTTCCTGTTTTTACAGTTTTTATTAAGCACCTGTTTGGGAAGTAACCTGGTCTTTGTTATTGAAGAATTAAAGTCGTCCATTTACATCGCTTAAAATTATTACAATTATTCAACAATATCTTGTGATTTGTTTGATAACTTGAAAACCTATATTTATTAAGTTTTAATTTTTAAGGTGCTGCTTTTGACTCGCCATTATTATTTTTTGGTTAACCATTAATACCTTAGTATTATTTCGTGCCGTATTTCTGATTGAATTGATTGCTATCGACTGGTAGAAATCTTAATTAAAACCTGCATTATTTTTTCCACTTATTATTTTTGCCTAATGCAAAATTTACCTAAAATTCACAGCAAGCTTCTATTTTTAAAATGTCGCCCAATTACTCTACTATTGATTACCTTATTATTACTGCCCAAGTCAAACCATTAAAGAGTAGCCCAATACTGCGCTTATCTGTGACACATTTAGTTGACGATTAAATTTCAATCACAACAAACAACATACTTTGTTACTCACAGCTTTTGACTTTGTCATTTTTTTTATTTACTATAAACATTGTTTTAATTGTTTCTCTTTGAAATATTTCATACCTGTTTATTCATCGAGTTATAGCTGCATTACTTGTAAAAAATGCATCATACGCTATTACATGAAAGCTATTGACGTGCCTGAAGCTGGCATTAGATTCAATATTTAGATTTAAAATATTAGAGTTAACCAAACAAATACCTCAAGCTTTTTTGAACATTTCAGCTTTATTTTACAAAGTTTATATGTTTAACACCTCAAAGGCATAAAATGAGTATTTGAAAACTAATATTAGATTGTAACTGAACGTTTGCAACCCCTAATATTACCTACTGAAGTCAAAATTATGTATTATATTTATTAATATATTAAAAATTTCTAAAATTCCCAACTTTTTAACCCGAGTTTATAACACTCTGGGATTAGTTTTAAATAATAGCTGTACATCCTTCGCGTATTACAAAATATCAGCTTCAAAAATATTTGCTGTCGGTGGGAGCCAAATTTCATCTTAAAAATTTAGAAAATTCATAACTTTTAACTCGAATTTGTAACACTCTGGGATTAGTTTTAAATAATAGCTATACACCTGTGGAGGATGCGTATGTGTATCCTCACACGTTATTATTTACAAGTTGCGTTGGTGTTAGAATAACTATTTTTATTTTAACGATTATATTTACAAAATTAATTATTGGTTTTATTTGGAACAAATATGAAACATTACTCGATATGGTATGCCGTTGTTTTTGTACCGTCTGATATAATAAACAATAACCTCATTGTTACTGGTTACCATATCAATTTGTGTACCTTCTTTAGAGCTCCTGATCTCTACATTCATTCCCAAACAGGCTGTGGCGTTGGCCGCCACACTACTCCCCTTTCGGTAAAAGCGAGGTAAGGAAAGCAGAAAATAAAGAGAATAAATTGAAATTGAAGGAAAAGCTAAAGAGTGGTGAGTAAGATGTTGAGTGAAATTTAAAATTTGAACTTTTAGATTGTTAAAAATTTTGAAGAGAAAAATAAAAATCTAGGAGTTCAGGTTTGAAATTTGTGCGGTGTAGTTGTGTCAACAAATATTAAAGGTTGTGTCACTTATGTCAGTTTATTCAATTTATATTTTAGTGTCAACGGGCAGAATGAAGCGATGTGAAATTTTGAAAAATATGTTGGGAGGTTTTGGTGTAGCGTAAATTTATCTTACAAATATCTGTATTAAGATTTGTAGAAGTAAATTTGCTAATGTGTCAGTAAGCCAAATTGTAGTTGAATTTGCGTAATACTGAGTGTTTGTGCCTTGGTGTATTTTGTAAAATTTGATCACTGGAAAATGACTGAAACTGAAATGAAATTGTGAATAAAATGAGTTGTAATATTTGTTTGTCTTCGCTTGTGTTAATACTTTGTAGTTTGGTTTTGGGCTTGAAATAAAATTTTGTGTAAAAGTAAAATTTTATGTAAAAGTCAATGTTTTTTAAATTTTAATTAAAAAAAAAGTGATTCGACTACTTTTACGATAGAATCAGTGATGGTGGTTGTGGTTGTAATGTTCTAAGGTGGTGTAATGTTCTAAAGCAACAGGTTACGTAACTACAAAAAATGTATTTATCTGAATACCATAGAAAAGGATTACTACTTAATCTGAAGTCGCATGATCCCGGTAAAAGTATATGGCATTTTATGAAAACAATACAATAAACATGGTACCTGCTTAGATTTAAATTCACAGAACTTTCTGGTCTTCATCCCGTGTACAGCTATCATTTACAAGTAATTTCACAACAAACTCTGGTTAAAGTTGTGAATTTTTGAAATTTTTAAGACAAAATTTGACCCCCTCCGATGGTAAATATTTTTTAAGCTGATATGTAGTAATACGCAAGGGGTGTATAGCTATTATTTAAAACTAATTCCAGAGTGTTACAAACTCGGGTTAAAAAGTTGGGAATTTTAGAAATTTTTAATATATAAATAAATAATTATAACACATAATTTTGATTTTGGTAGGTAATATTGGGGATTTCAAACGTTCAGTTACAATCTAATATTAGTTTGTGAATACTCATTTTGTGCCTTTGAGGTGTTAAACATATAAATTTTGTGAAATAAACCTATGTTCAAAAAAGCTTGAGGTATTTGTTTATTTAACTCTAATATTTTAAATCTAAATATTGAATCTAATCCCAGCTTCTAGCACGTTTCTATTGGTGGAATAAACCGTAAATCAACTACCCAGAATTTAAATGCTGCAATCAACTTCAGTAACAAAACAGTTCACAGTTTATGTATCCTCAATGTTTCGATCAAGAATCTCCATTCTAATTTTGTTTTGTTGAGCACGGCCTTAGCCAAAGTTAAGAAGAAGTGGAACAGAGAGAATACTTACTATTTGTTAATAATAGTGCGTCTATTTTTTTTTAATTGGATTGCAAATTGTGGTCTTGCTGCGGATAGTCATGTTTACCTAGATTTTGTATTCCCACAAGTATATGTACCTATATCATTTAATATCTTTACAAACATCTACATCACCTTAGGATATGTAATCCTGTATTTTCCAAGAGAAAACCAAAAAAGTACGTTTAACATATCATCTTTCCTAATAACTTTGGATAATTTAGTTGCAAAGATGTTTGAATTTAAAGATTTTAATCTACGTCATTAACTAAAGAAAATGCCGTATTAAAAAAAATATTTGTCGACACTGAGAAGTGCGATAATACAATAGAAGTGAATAAACCACATTGTCTGCATCTTAGGGTTTTTTACCCGGGAAACCCAACCACATTTACGAATTGAATATAGTATTTTATGGTGTTAGTTATCTCCGTTCCTCAGTTTACGTACAGTGGAACAGTAAGTTAATGACATAAAATATAATCAGCTCAACACAAAGATAAATAAATTATCTCTGGTAGCACTTACTTTTGATGTATTACGCTTCTTGGCTCTTATTAAGTTATTGATTACATTGTTAATTAAAAAAACTCTTTTGCAGTAGTACCCCCAAGGGCTGTACAAAGTATTTATCATTATGCATATACTATGTATCGATCGGGCTCATTCGGTGCTTAGAATTGCTTACCATTTCCTCAAAAATACATTGTAGTAGTATTTAACACCTCAAAGATGTTGTGACCATTTCATGAAGGATTCAGAGCGCAGGAATCAAATTTGCTTGTTCGAAAATTGAACCGAGGAATGCGTTGTGTTTGAAGCGCCAACTAATTTACTGACGAAATTCTCAAACTCCTAAAAATTTAGTTGCAAAATTTAGATTAAGGGGTCTGGCTCAGTTAGGAGTGCAAATAATATGTAATTTTGGAGAATTTTTTGTAAGAATTGTACGACTTTTAATAATATACATTAAAAAAACAGTTAGTTTTTACTCAAAGAGCAAAATTTTTATAATAAAAATTGCCAACACCAAAGAAGATACGGCCATTCTCTCGAAGATTCTTTTAAAAAAAGTATTTTGCGGTGACAATCGCTACTTGGTTTTGGATAATGTAAAATTAAAAAAGTTAAAAATGTAAAAAGAAGATCGTTAATATAATAAATTATTTAGTGCTTTAACAAAGGATTTTTTAATATATCAGTTTATGACATAATGGCACACGTTCAAAGCTAAGATTTACACCCTATTCTGTAAGCCGTTCGTTAAGCGGTTTCGTTACGTTTCGTTGAAAACGTAGTTCAGTTGTCGAATTGGTATTCACTACACGACAATTCGTAACCGAATTCGTTACCAACTTCGTTATTACGGTATTATTGAACGAATGCTCTTGAGGTGTCGTTGAGCATATTACGAATTCGTTGAGAAGTGACAGATTGTATTTTGAGGTTAGTAATCGACATTCAAAGTAATATAAGTAGTGAAAAATAATTACAAAGTCGAAACATAATTGTTAATTCCTATATAAAATGGATCCAGAATTGTTACAGATTATTCTTATATATGAACAACCACAAAATATAAACAGGTATGAAACGAAATTTTACAATAATCACTAACTTTCTAAAAATATCGTCAATAATATCAATAATTTATAATTTGTGTTTAGGAACAATTTAAGAAATCACTATGGTCACCTTCGAGATACAAGTAACCTATTCAATTTGCCAGAAAATAATTTTCGAATGCTGTTTTGACTTTTGATAAAACTTGCTAAAGCTTTGGTTAGTACGTTAATTACAATAATTATGGTACACGTTGAAGAAAGAGCAACATCAAAAGTCTGTAGATACAAGTTACTTGTTTGGCCTAAATCAGGTTAATGTAAGCCGATGCACTAATAAAGTCACCGATGCATCGTACAACAATTTATTAAACATTTGGATTCAATTTCCATTAACTAATGCTGAAAGACAAATAGTTAAACGCGACCTTTATGAAAAATTTGCACCGATCATAGTTAGTTGTGTAATAGAAGGTTCGCATATAGCAATCGTGGGCCCTTCCAACAACGATGAACAGTTCCCGGGATATTTATGTGTTAATAGAAAAGCTTATCACAGTATAAATATTCAACTAATATGTGAAGCAAATCTGAAATTACTGGCCGTAAATGCAAAACATCCTGGATCTATTCATCATGCTGCGATATAAATGACATCGCTCGTGCACAGCAATAATAAGAAGAATAATTAGAAAAATAAGAAGAAATAATTTTATTGTTAATAATTATATTTAAATTTAAATTTTTTAATTTAATAAAATATTTACACCTACAATACTAGAACTTTTATTTCCTTTATAGATAATATTTCATTTACTTGAACTTAAGAATTCAAATAACAATTATTACCTAATAATATACTAAAACAAATATTCATTCTAATTCTTTAAAATTAAGATAAAATTTGGGATTTTAGCTGGGGATTGGTACTTTTTGCACAATACTTTATTAGATTTCGAATCAAATATTCCCAAGAACTAAAATTTTTGGTTTCGTAAGTTGGTTTCTTTCTGAAAAAGGCCGTCCATTTGTAGGTTAAGTTTCTGTTGATTTGATTACAAAAACGGTTTAGCTCTTCAAGTTTGTGTGCAAACAACTACTATTATTTCTGATTTAAATAATATTTTTTTAGTTAAATTATAATTAACACGTGAATTGTGCTGTTTTACTTGTAAAATGTAGTGCTAGATGCACATACGCATTATTAATCGATTACATACAAAATCCGATTACGTTATCAAGTTTTTACAGATCAATAATTTTTCGGTTTTATAATAATTTTTAAAATTTTAAATCCGAAGATATCTAGTGCGCGGCACGAGTACAACTTCGGAATTAATCGTGTCAAAAACGCTTAGCGTTTTCGTTGAGATTCATGTACGAATGAAGCCCGTAACGAATTCGTTAGAGTTCGGTTACAGAATACGATTCTGAACGAATTCGTTCAATCCTTCTCTACGAAACAAAACTCAACGAAATTCGTTACGGTAACGAAAAAGTTACAGAATAGGGTGTTAGATATTTGATGAAAATTATGCCTTTTTTTGGCATAAATAAATTTAAAACAAATCGATTCAGTAGTTTTCGATATATCATTATCATCGATTTAAGAATGTCATTTCGAGATTATTGCAGTTAAATTTTTGATACAGATTAATTCGATATTCTAAAAATTATCTTGCGGCACAATGGTGTTTTGTTGTATTTTAATTTTTTGTATACTGAACGGTAGTTCATTCGTTTAATAATGATAAACCGATAGAATTATAAAAATTTTGACGGGTCACTAAAAATTATTTCAGATGTGAGCAAACCCTTAGTCCGAGCAGTCTTACTTTGTAAATGGAGAACTTTGTAAATTTCAATTGTTTACGGTAAAACTTTCTGAGAATATTTTCTATTTCTATAGGTTGTATTTACAGGTAATGTGATAAAAAATCAAAATTTGAAATTCCTAACTGAGTTAGACCTCTTAATTGCGCAAGCAAACTTTTTATTAATTATTAAATTGAGACCTAAGCACCATAAAGCATTGTGCTCATTAAGAAGAAGTGTTCAATTGCAATAATATTTTTGTATTATATATTTCCGATCTTCTAAATATTAAAGGTAAGTTGATAAAAAGTTTTTCAAGCATTGTAGTCGATTTGATTTTGTTATTTTTGTATATTTTGGAAGAATTAGATCGTTTTCTACTAAAAATGCGTAATAAAATATCTATCGGTTATGCCAAATTAATATTAGCAGATTCTGTTCAGACATAAGCGTCATTGTATATTGTAATTTTGTATACTATAGTTGAATTCAATTTTTTGTAATTTTTTTTTTATTTTAACAATTTTAATCAGAGTTAATTATGTATTCTAGCAGGGGTAAAAAGTATAGCAAGGCTACAAAATACAAAAACTTGAGTAGAACTTGCCAAGGTAATTTACTAGAAGCGCTAAAACATGATGTGGTTCTGGATAATATATTTAGTGATCTAGAACCAACACTTTGTCTTTTACAAATATCTAGTTCCAATCTCCTATTTTTTCAAACGTATAAAATGTTAGTTTTTGTGTTCCTATTTTATTATTATTACCTTACTGCGAAGAACATCATCTTACCACCTTTATTACCACTTACCATCACACAACTTACTTAGACTTGTATTTGGAAAAAATTAATTTACACAATAATTAACGACCCATCTGATGCCGAAGAGTAACATTGAAACAAAAATCTTCTATATCTGAATGATCAACAGAATGAACTCTATCAGACAACCCAAGCAGTTCCGATTATAAATTATTATATATTATGGATCAAATTATAGCAGTTTAAGCGATTGTTCTAAAGAAATTGAGTTTTTAGAAAATAAAAATAAAAAAAACAGGCAACAAGACCAACTTTGGGAAACTGTAACGATAAAGGTAACACATTTTCAGAAGATGAGAGAATAACTTACTTTAGAAACTTTTTTGAATTAGGTGACAATAAAAAACAGAACTTGTTTTTAAGTAAATGTATACAACCTGTAGATGTTAAGTATAGAAGTACTTCAAGACAGAATTTCAAACGTCGTCAATTAATTTATAAATATGTACCACCTTTTGAGAGGAAATAAAGAAAAGTACTCCAACATTTTTTTTTTCAGCACTCGGTGCATTTTCCCAAGGAATATTAGAACAGTCATTTCTAACAAGATGTGAAAAATTAGTAGAATACAAATAATGAAATTAAGGGGGAATCCTGATTTAAAAGATCAAAAAAGAGCTTCATTTTCGAAGACTTTTTTGGAAGGAAAAAACAACTTAGCCCAGCAAACTTTATGGGTATATTTTCTAATATATTAGATGTTGAAAATAAAATTAATGTTGAAAATATTTTATAATCGAGTATCGTTCAGCCCTAAGTACGTCAAAAATATTTTTATTTTAAATTTTTTAATTTAAATTAATAATTAAGCTTTATTTTAGGAAATTTTGTTTTCTCGAAATTATTATTGGTTTATCTTGAATGTAAAAAATTAGAATAAAATTAGTTTTTTATTACTTTTTCTTTAATAAAGGGTTATTAAATTAATAAGAGATTTTTTTTATCATAATCTAAGAAACATTATGTTGTGTTCATTTAAAAATGGACATAATTCAAATTTTACTCTTATGCAATAACGGATCTATCACCGGGAAGTTTGGTGCGAAGCCTGGGGGCTCATGGCAAAACCAGGGCCTTCATATTTTCGCAAACCGATGCCAGAACTCCAATCTCAACCTGAATTTGCATTCTATTGCCAATTTATATTATATTAGGTCAGGAAAAAGTTTGTGGCGTTTTTCCCGATACATGTAATCAATTGCAAAAAACTCAGAAAACACAGATTCCAGCAACACTACCAAACGCTCGTTGTAAAGGTGACACTTCGAGCGTTAATTTGTGTGTAAAAATATCAAAATTGGTGTAGTATTGTAAATTTGTTTGCGTTTAAAAATGAAGAAAAGTAATAAAAATTTGCGCTATATGTTGCAATATTATTACGACAAAGGAAAATTTTTTTGAAAACTACTCTTTTCAAAAAAAATCCTAAAAGAATGAACAAGATCGGTACAAAAAAAATAAAAAATTTAAAAAATTTTGATTTAATAAATTTTCAAAATGGCCACCCTTATTTTCAACACACAAACGTGCTCTTTTTAAAATGTGTAGAACAGTATTAATTATAACGGCACTTCTTTTATTAAGTTTTGCCACATCTGTCGATCAAATTCAGAATTTTGATAATTTCTTGAATTTATTATTATTTTTGTACCGATTTGCATTATTTTACGATTTTGTGTGAAATGAATTGGCTTTCCAAAAAATTTTTACCCAACTAAAGTGATTGCTCGTAATATTTTCTATCCGAATTGAGCCATTAGTTTTTCTATAAGTAGTTTCGTTTTAAAGATTTGTAATAAAAACGAAAAACTAAAACTTAGAATTTTTTAATATTTCTTCTCTTAATTTAATTTATAACTCGAAATCCGTCGATTCTAGAGGATAAGGGGTTATAAACTAGTTTGTAGATAAATAAGTGATCTTTAAAATATCATTAATCCACTAATACAATAAAATTAATTGTTACTATGCTATGGTCGTTGAAGGCAAAAATTTCAAAAATTACTTTAAAGAGAGGTACCCCCAGATGTTTGGACTAAGATAAAAATTGTATTTAATAATTTTTCTTAGAAAAGGGTCTTCTATCACCACTTCAAAGGTTTTCCATGGTCGCGGGGACACTCTGCATATTATTAAATTTTAAAAATATTAATTTAGCACTTATATTATTAATTTTGTAAAGAGAATGAAAACGTTTGTGCGAAAAATTTAGTTGGTGTTTATAATTCAAAATGTACCATTTGTAGAATTCCGCCTAATGCGATCTTTTAACACGATCGTCTGATGCCGACATTTTGTTTTTATGATTTTATTATTTACATGACAAATAAATGTTTAAAAAAATTGAGCTGCTATCTTATGAGAAAGTTGAACGCGCTTTTTTGACATTTTTAACGCCGTCTGATTTAAAAAATGCGGACTGTTGAAGCGGCAGACGCTTATACTCTCGATGCAATTAATATTTTTCTTTACTTTGGTGTTAATTTCAGGATGTTTAATGTACAATTTTTCACATTCTCGAAAATTATAGCGATTGAAGGCGGGCACTCGCAGCCGACAGATGGGCGGTTTTGTTTTCAGTGCGGATAATGTAACAAACTTGGAATATCAAACCTTTGGTAACTTTTGAGGCAAATGTTTTGACTCCCACCTCTTGGTCTATTAGTGTACATATTATATAATATAGCACGCTTAACTAAATCTCATATCGATTTTTACCATTTTTGAAGTGGTTTATGAAAGATGAGTCTAATGAGCATCTAAAAAATTTAAATTTGCGGTGGGTTCACAAATTTTGGAAAAAACGGCTTTATAAAGTAAATTGGAATGCAATTTTCTCATTGGCTCTTTTGAACTGTAACCCCGCCCACCAAAATTAAAATAGGTTGTGGGAACAGTAACGATATCAGAATCTCGTTTTTTACAACTAATTATAAAGGATGAGGGTCTGATTAACTAATAAAAAAATTAAATTTGTGATCTGATAACAAATTTAGGCAAAAATTTACTTTTTGTGTGAATCCGACTCTTGACGTAGTTGCGTTTACCGAAACCCACTTTCCGCACCCTGAGCTCCGCACTGCTCCAGGCGCTACAAGCGGTTATGATAAGCGCTTTACTTACTAAAAACATCCCTTAAGTAGCTCCAACTCAAAAAAGTATGGATGTTGACGCGACGAGTGACTGGTATCTTTTCACCACTAGTCACTGTTAACCCAGGCACAGCACACGTACCATCAACACAATGTTGACAATGACACAATACTTACATTTTTTATGGAAAAATTGTAATTTTCAAAATGAAATTGGGGACTTATTACAACTCCGATAAAATAGATCTTCACCTTAAAGAGTTTGTATTTTTCTGTTTTTTCGTTTGGTAAAGCCATTTCTATAAAGTTTAGGAAAAAGTGTATTTTTGATTCTGGGAATCTTAACTCTTAGCAATTTGTAATATTATCACACTAGCAAGTCAAATCGGCTCTTCAGCCCGATTTCAAAAATTTTATGGATTTTCTGCGCCAGTGTAGTAAGTAAAAAATTAGACCTATTACAGGACATTTAAAATAAAAATTTCAATGTAAGGTATTTTATATAATTATAAAATTTTTAGGAGAGGAATAGTATATTCTTACAAACTGTTTTTTTTTTAGTTTTTGTTAGGAAACCTTTTATCTATATTATAGACTGTCTTCTATTCTAGACCGACAAAAAAAATGTTTTTGGAAATTATTTCTACTCTTGCCGAGTAATTTTCATGCTATTCAGAAGAGGTTTACTGATATAATTTTTTCAAAATCTTTAAAAATTAAATTTTTTTGTTCTTTCGGTTCATTATCATAAAATTAAAACAAAAAGAAACTAAAATCCACTCCATTACGCTCAAAACTGACGATTTTAAGTTTCAGCTAAAACGCACCGGTTTTCTAAACAAAATTTTGACGTCTGTGGTTTTTATTAGATTGTGCTTTTATTTAGCCTTTTTACCAAAAAGTGTAATACAAAAACATTTGTGTCTCTCGGAATGCTATCCGATAGACCTATCACATTTTAGAATATCTAACGGAAAGCACGCATTTTTGTCCAAATTTAAAAAAATAAATTTGTATTTTAAGAAAATTTAAAGCGACTACGTATGTATACCTCACACCAAAGAGAAATGTTTAGGTATCTTTGCTTTTTTAAATAGAAATTTCTTTTTTCAAAAGTTTAAAAATTAAAATTAAAACATCGAAGGGCAGTATAAAATCTGAGGGAAAAACTTGAGACGAGACATCAGCGACGTTTCAGTGTGAACTGTTGGGGCGGAATACTGGGAAACCAAATTATAGGTTCTTATTTTTTTCCACAAAACATAAGGCTCACATTTGTCGGATACCTGAACTTTTTAGAAGAAAATTTTCCATTATTGTTAGATGATATTCCACTGGCATCAACCCAAGGAATGTGGTTTCAGCATTATGGTGCGTCGGTACATTTTGGACGCTAGGTACAAAATTTTTTAAATAATGCGTATAAATAAAAATGGATAGGAAGAGGAGGATTTGTTAATTGACCGGCACGATCACCCGATTTAACACCTCTCCATTATTTTTTATGGGGTGCCCTTAAAGCTACAGTTTAGCCGAGACCAGAGAGAAATTAATGAAAAGAATACAGATAGGTGTGACAAAACTTAAAAAAAGAAGCGCCGTTATAAATAATACTGTTTTGAACAGCAACACCGTTTAAAAAAAGCACGCCTGTGTGCTGAAAATGCGGGAGGCCATTTAGAAAATTTATTAAAATATATTTTGTGAATTTATTTTTTTACCTACGCCTTGTTCATTATTTTCAGAATTTCTGTGAAAATTGTTAGTTTCTCAAAAAAATTTATTTGATCAAAGTTGTAGCCCGTTAAATTCCCTAACCGGTTTGTGCCATTAGTTTCTTACAACATATTTTGTTTAAGAGATACAGGGTTCACAAGAAAAGTAAAAAAATGAAACTTGAGGTTTTTTACATATTTTCTCTTAATTTAATTTATAACTCGAAATTTGCTGATTCTAGACGATAAGAGGTTATAACCTAATTTGTAGATAAGTGAATGATATTTAAAAAAATTTTAATCTATTAAGTTTAGAAAATTAATAATATCGGAGTTATGGTCGTTTGAAATTAAAAATTCAAAAAATTGCTTTAAAGGGATTGCATTAACCCTCTCCCCCCCCCAAGGGTTTAGACTTGGATAAAAATTTTATTTAAAAATGCCTATATACATGTAAAATAATTGATTCAAATTTTTTAAAATTATAAGGTTAAATGAACAATAAAACTAAACATTATTTGTGAGCTTTCAGCAAAGTTATTGTTCATTTAACCATATAATTTAAAAAAATTTGAATCAAATATTAATTTCAAAGGTTAATAATATATATAATTTCAGTAAAATAATTAATACTTAAAATATATTTTTGCAAGTTAATAAACTATTTATGTAATGTTTGTTGTATACTAGAGTTTTAAAGTTATTGTAGTGTTAAAAGACAAATGACTCTTGCATATTCAATTTTTCAAAAGAAGAAAGCTTCTCAATGTATGTAATTAACTTTACTTCTGTAAATATATTATGAAAAGAATTAAATTACCTACTTTATTACTATTGAAAAACCGCAAAGCATTTACGGAATCACAAAATGTGTTTTGCAGTATTTTTAATAACTCGAGTTTTAAATTCTTTACTGAATTTCGTCAAATATCTTTAGTTCTTTTATTAGATCTTAATTCAAAATTGATTAATAGTATATTATGATACATGTTTTATAAGCAATTCTTTAGTGATGAGTATTTTTGGTACGAGCGGAGTGAAGCGCACGAGTGAACAAAATACGAATGCCTAAAGAGTTTATAAAACAAGTGACACACTATACATTTTCTACGACCTCCAATTAAAAAAAAACAGAAAAAATAAATATTTTATTATAATATATTTTTTTAAATTTTATTATTTAATATTAGTTTTTATTTAATATTTTTAAAACTAATAGGATTTTTAAAACCAAATTTGAGATTTTAAATCTTTATGGTAGGAATTAAAACTGAGAAATTTTGGTTGAAATTAATTTATGGAAACAAGCTTTTTTAATCTGTTTGTTAACAATATTAGTTTTTATTCATAAATATTTCAAAAACTAAGGAGAATTTCAAAACTAAATTTATTATTTTTCATTAAGACTTTGAGCTGATTATAAATAATTAGTAAAAGTATGATAAAGTCCAAATCTAATTTTTTAATATTTTTTATGAAATTCGTCACAATGTTGAAAAAAATTCAACGTAGTGATTGATTTAGTACTCGGTCACCGACGTGTTGCATGTGTGTACAAGCCTTTATTTGTAGTTTGCTTGGAGTGAAGAAAATATTAAACATCAAAATTGAAATAAAATTTTATTGCTTCGCCCACGCTCCAAAAATTTGTGTAATACTGATATTTATTGTGCCAAAAAGTGATATCCTATTAATAACCAATACGTTATGAGTTAATAATAATAATTTTATAATTAGCCATTAACATAAACAAGAAAGAGTAGAATTAGTAAACAATAAAATTCTGTTACACTTTTAAATGTTATCTTAAACGATGACTTACAATAATTTCTCGTTATTATGAATAATGAACCGATTGTTCAAACAACTATTTTAGATAGAAAATTTAAATTCTTTTGGAACATGTAATTAACCAATAAGGAAACTTTTGCAAAAATTTTAACTCTTGATTTAAGTAAACTGAAATAATTTTGTTATTAAGTTTAATGAACAATTATCTTTTATTAACTAAATAAGATAATTGGGTGCGGGCTTTGTTCATATATCGTATGTTAAGATTCACAGAACCTTAAATAAGCAGAAAGTGATGTACGGGGTGTCACTACTAATTCTAAGGGCTGAATTAATCTAAATAAGAATTTTGGGAAGATAAATTATTAAAGTGTGGATGACAAAAGTTAAAAATTTGTTTTAAGAACATTTTATTACCCAATATATTTGAAAGTAATAATTATAGATGTATTCAGTAGGTGATAGAATGATTTAAACCGGAAATAAAGTGATAAATTTAACTTTGATAATAAAAATAATTATAAAAATAAATATGTAAAAGTTTTTACTCAATCGTTAAATCTACATTATATGTATCATCGATATAACAATTACAATTTGCATAAAGAGCAAAATAATTTACTTACATCTTCGTGTTTAACTTTTGATATCGTTATCAACAGTGGCCACCAAAGCAGATTTCAAATTTTGAATTTGCACTTTTAAATAGTCCACTTCCTTATTTAAATTGTTTACCATAATAATTGAAAATGTCGATATAACAATGCATGGAACAAAAATTAATAACGCAAACAGAAGCCATAAATATGTTTGAACTTGAACAAAATGTGTTTTTGATAATTTTTCTTTGTTGGTAAATGAATTTTCTTTTGGTGGCTTGAAATCGTACTTCACGTATTCAGGCACCATCGCTGCGTTTTTTGTATTCAAATAACCGCAATTAATTTATATAACCACATATAACTTTTAGTTAGTAACTACTTGTATTTTTCATATTCTTACTTCGCAATCTCAAATCTAACTGAAGAAGATAAGACCCGAGTAGAATATTTATACAGGTCGCAACCATTTCCCCCGTAGCGCTCTATGTATGTACATTATATTTATTAATATTATATCATTGTTTATCATCATCTACTACATAACTTGATAAATATCAATCATAGCTTAAATTAATTAAGTGCGAAATCGAAGTAATCAAATTATAATATAAACGCAATCGAAGTTTTGAAAATACTCGTAATTTAAAGCTTTCATAATTTATATTAAATTATATGTTTAAATTGCCTAAATGCACTGAAAATCTCTATTTAAATTATTTAATAAAATTTTTTAATATTTTTTATTACACGATTTATTATTTCTTTGTTTTTATTTGCCACGACTTCCAAAATAATTAATTATTGTACATAAATGGAAGAAATATGTGACTGCTAAAAGAAAAACCACTGAGATGGCAAGATTGCTAAAACTGACTTTGCTACAAAAACATCTACAGCATTTTTGGACAAATAAAATTTTTTCATAATAACGAAAATAGTAGTATTAGATAATTTTTTAATTAAATTGAATAAGAAGTGATGTGAACTGCGATTCTGAATTTCCCACAAAATTATCCAGTAAAATAACTAATGGAAAGTTTTTTACTAAGTTATTTAATTTGCATCAATTTCAGTGTGCCTTCAAAATATATCTAAACATCAGTTAATTACAAAAATGTTAGAAAACGTCATATTTCTACAAAGGCATGCTAGTATTAATAAACGGAACTTTCACGATCTGTCCCTTACCACTATGGGTTTGTTGGCGAATGCTATATGGGTGAGTTGATGAGTGATAAAATGTTAAAAAATTTTCACAAGTGTGTGATACATATTTATATATTTTGTGGAAATCTTCATGCAACCAAGGTCGGTTATGACCATTACAAAGGCACCTGATTGTAGAGGGCACCATTTTAAAGACAATGTCACAATAATTTTTTTTATAATTGTATTAACTTGTTATATGAAATATGCAATTATTATATTTTATTGTATCAGCTGAAGCTAGAATCGCTTCTATTCCAATATATTTCTTGAGATTTTCAATAATATCGTTACTCTACTTTACCAACTGTTGCTATCGCAAACTATAAACGATATATAACTATAACTATAAACGATATAGTTTATAGTTGCCCGTAAGTGGCCAGTAACGTTACAAGTAAGTTTGTTCTTGGTAAACAAATATTCACCTGCTAGTAGCACCAACCGTCTCGTAAATACGAGGTACGGGTAAGATAAATTACAAGTCACTTGGAGTCCCAATTAAAGCTTAACAGGTGAAATTCTAACCTAAAATTTTTAGATTTTGTGTGTATTTGTGACATTTCAAAATGGATCTTCTAGGCGACATTGATATGATCTTGAACGAAATTGACGACAACAATGTACATCGTCGTTCATAACTATAATAGTGAAAACAGACTTCACCAATGGAATAACCTATATTGTTGGGACGACTTATATTTTTTCAAAAATTCAGTATTAGAAACTTTAACACTTATACACGAAGGTCTTATGTATGAGTCAAGCAGGTAAAACTTTAGTAATTTTTTATAATTTCATAGTAAACTATAATTTTAACAAAAGTTTTAGAAATAATCTAATACCACCGTTGCAACAATTACTATTCCCTTAGGTTTTATGCAATTGGAGGTTTTTATGTCGCTGTGGGAGATTTTGGCAATATCCATTAAACTGCAGCATGTAAAATTGTAACATGGCTATTCTTCTTTTTCATGTGCCATATCCACATGGCTATTAGCTGGGTTAATGGCACAATTTATTTACATGCCTTCAACAGAGGAAGATATAATCTATGATCAAAGGCAGTTTATGAAAATCTCTGGTTTTCCTTGAGTAATTGGCTCCATAGACTGCACACATATAAAAATTCAAAGTGTAGGTAGGTACTTCTTTGTAAAGGTTTCAAGGATTCACGATTTGCTTCTCTTTCTCTTAATATATATTCTTTTTCTTCGCTTAGTTTTTTCATAATTTGCTTATTACTCTGGCTTTGATTTTTCTTATACTCTTCGTCTTGTCTTAATGCTTTCATGGAATCGCGATTCGTTTCTCTTTATCTTAACCTATATTGTTCTCCTTCTCTAATTTTTTTCATAATTTCTTTCTTACTACTATTTTACTTCATATTATACTCTTTAACTATTGTTTTAGCATTGTTGTCTGATATTTTCCTTTTTTTAAACATACGTTGTTTATTTTGTTTATTTTTTACCCTGTAGATTTTGTTTTAACTTTTATGATTAAATCTTAAATTAGTATCAAAATTAAACTTTTAACACTCAAATTTAATTTATTTTTTACCTTTCCCGGCAACTCAAATTAATGCAAAATATATAATTACTGATAATAATTAAGATATAACCCTAATTTAAATTAAAAATATTATTCTCAAATTTTTTAGTTTTCGTAACAAGCAAAAAACTAAACTTATAAACGAAATTATAAAATGAATACAGTAGAACCCCGATTATCCGTGCGCGGATTATCCGTGAAGCGGTTTATCCGTGGGCCCATTATACATCGATTACGGTCAGATTATTAATGCGTGCGGCGGCTTTTCCGTGCGGCGCCAGCGGTTTATCCGTGGACATTCGCAACTTTAGTACTATACTGTGTGAAATCAAATGTATAGAATTTATGCTTACTTTAGAGCTGCACTTGGATTACATACAAAGCTGTTCAGTGTATTTTTTTTGTAATAATTTAACAAAAAACATCAATTATTATTATCCGTGTTTTTCAATTCTCCGTGCCGAGCACGGTCCCGGTCGGCCCGGATAATCGAGGTTCTACCGAGGGTTCTACTGTACTTTAATTAAAATTTTTCTGTAATTTGTTAAAAATTTCAAAGAATTTTTCCAAACCTAATTTTTTCAGTTTTTGCTTAAAAATTAAAATTATTTAACTTTTCCAAGTATTCTAAATACTCTGCAATTGCTATTTTTGCGATGTACAGCGGAAAACACAATGGCGTTCATTTTTCAACAAATAAAACTTAATTTTTTGTTATGCAAACTTACCCACTTGTAAATCTAAAATTAATTTATTTACAAATCGAATGTCAGAAATATTCGCGTTTTAAAAAATTGATAACTCACAAGTTGTACTTGAAGTACATTTTTTCTTCAATTTTACTCAGCACAATACGTATGTATGTTATAGCGCAGTAATAAAATTGGAAAGAATTTTTAAATCAAAATGCAC